>JANVCL010000007.1:641592-655099 GCA_026546855.1 Erythroxylum incrassatum
GCTTAGTACAAATTTATATTTGTCGGTAAATGGAGGAGAAGAGGAGGCAGAGGAGGAGGAGAAGAGAGACGCGGCGATTGGCGACAAAGGAGAGGAGAAGACGAGGAGGAGGAGGAGCGGTGACGACTGGCGACGCGGCAAGACAGACGGCGAGGCAGGCGGCGATCGGCGGCGAGTGAGAGAAGACGATGAGAGATGAAATCTGAGAGGGAGAATCGGCAGAGGTGAGTGAGAGAGTCGGGGATTAGATATTTTTGGGGTTAATGTTTGATTTTTTGCAAAATGGTCCTTGAAAAAGTTCATTTTTTGCGGAATGGTCCGATATTTTCTGGAATTTTTGGTTCCGGCCGGTACTGACCGGAATTTTCCACCAAAATTTTTTAAGGAGTACCGGTACCGGTTTCCAGCCGGTACCGACCGGTACGATACGGTATTCCAAACACTGATTCATACTACAAGAAAATTGCAAAATACTTATGAAAATTTACCGATGGAAAAAAATTCTATAGTAATTTAGCCACGGAAATTGCTTTCCATATATAAATTTTTTTGGAAAAAAAGGTAATTTCCAACATAAAAAAATCTGCCACTAAAAGATGAGACCAAACTTTGCCGATAGAATAGTAAAAGTCGTCGTAAAAATAGGCACCAATAGTTCCTGGTAAAATTTGCATATGAAATTTACCGACGGAAAAAATTTTCCATAGGTAATTTAACTACGAAAATATATTTTTGTAGGGAATTTCCTAACAGAAAGTGATTTCCATAGGTAAATTACTACAGAGAGAAGTTTTCGTAGGGAATTTACCTACAGAAACACCATTCTGTAGGAAAATTACCTACAAAGTAGTTTTTTCGTTGATAATTTACCTACGAAATATCATTCCATAGGTAAATTCAAATGACGTGGGAATTTTGGTTTTAATTGAAAGGAAAACGACGTCGGTTGTTCAACCACAAACAACATCGTTTCCTTATCAATTTAAACTTCGACAGCCTCTTCTCCCCCCTCCCAAATTGTCGAATGTCTCTGAATCTTGCAAAATGTTTTTCCTCTACCCTTGCCGTCATGGTCTTCAGTTCCATACACCATCGTCGTCGACTTGATCTCCGGTTAATCGTCCATCGTGGTTAGTTATTCCTCCTTTGCACTTGGTTTTTTATTTTTCTACTTGTTGTTAGGGAAGCTTTTGTTTGGGATCAGTTTTGGTTGATGTGGTTTGTGTTGTTAGTGTCTATTTCAGTTGTTAATGGTTCATTGTTCGTCTAAATGTGTTCCTATTGGTGAAGAATGCCATATACCTGTGTTTTTGTTAATAATTAAGGATGAATTTTGTATACCTATAAAGTGTTCGATGAAAGTTCTATCATATATTATGTTATGTTGCTTGTGTTTATTGTTGTCTTTTATTGCTGGAGAATAAGAACAACTAATTTAATCTTTCACTTGATGAATGTTGATGGTCTAATAATCTCCAGGATTGTTTATTTTGTTTAAGAATGCATATCATTATCGAAGTGGCTAAAGAGATAACGCTCAATTTTTTAAAAGAAAACAATTTTAACTCTTAACTTTTTAAAAGAAAACAATTTTCTTACTACCTAACAATTTATCTACTGTCTTAAACAACCATTAGATGTGGTAAGCAAAAACTAAGGTATGAGACAATTTAACAAAGTTAAACATTATGTTTATTTGAAAATTGAATATGTCATGACTACAAAATTTTAACATTATTCTAAATACTCTCAAACATTAAGATATACATAAATATCAGAAATAAAAAGCCCTTTTGCTTCCTATTTTACCTAATTTTAATACCTATTAGCAACTTTATGCTAGTAGCTTTGCATTTGTTTACTTATCTACTTTCTTGGTCAAAATAGATTTGATTTAATATGTATACTTTTCTACCTTTTTCAACTTTATAATGTATGTTAGCATTTAGCAATCTTATCTTAAAAATTTCAAGATTTGTATATGAAAAAAATCGAAAGGGTGGTAATTTCGCAAATGTTTCGATTTGATCACAGTCACTTGTAAGGTTCTGTTGCAATTACTTGTAACTGTATCTGTCAGTTACTAGATATAAAGTAATTGTATCAGCAACTATTAATTTTTTTGTACCAAACAAAATCAGAAAAATAAATACGAAATTAAACAAATCAATACCGAAATTTGGTAACGCAGTTTGACACACTTTGCTTACGTCTGCAGGGCCCTCACCTATCTCAATACTTTCATCAAAGTACAATAGATTTACCCAAGGATTTATTGAGCTGACACCACTGAAATAACCTTTATGTCCGATTGTTGCCTTGGGGTTACTTTAAAATTTTAACCAAGGATTGCATATAGCGCAACCTCGGGTCGTTCTCTTTAAGGAACCAAAAGGTGAAATTAGTTTAAATGCAATGCAACCTAGACTATAAAATGGGGTTTGATTTGAACAATTATTGCTAAACTTTGCAACAAATGAAAATAAACGCTAAGGACTTGTTTTTGGTATTTTAAAATTGAAATGAGTAATTTTAAATGACAATGAGTGAATTAAATAAGAAGACAAACACAAGTAATTAACAATGATAAACGCAATCCTCCAGTTCAATAGCGCGTGCAATAATCTTCACTCAAACAGATATGGGAGTTAAAACAATTAAACCAAGAATTAAAATCAAGCTTTTAATCTAACAACCGAGCCACCTCGAATTGTTACAAAAATATTTTCCAAAAATTCCAACTTACCAACTGCCACCAAACTAGTAAAATAGAACTAAGGATACTAACACCAATGCTCGACTTTTACACAATAATTAAGAAACAGAATTAATGCCAGCAATAGATAAAATGATTCAAATAATTCAAGCCACCTTGAATAATCACCAATTTTGCTAAAATCTCAATACAAAGTTTTGACCCAAAACAAAGTAATGAAATTAAACTCAAAATCATCACAATATCAATTGCTAAACATTAATCCAGTCACAAAATCTTCTAATTCAAAAATATAATCAAAACGTAACTCCAAATAATTAAATAGTTATTCTAAGATCTAGGAATCGCTAATTAATTAAATGCATAGAATAAAAATGCAGTTTAAACTCCCCTATAAATATCCAAGCTCTTGTCATTGCCATTAAACCGAAGGATTATGATGAACTAGCCATAAAAATTCATTAGAGATGCTGCCAACATGAGCTCCGATTGTCAGCCATAAAAGGTGGGAATGGGAGTTTCGGAATTGTGGAAGATGATGGAAGAGAACCGAAACCTAGATTTCATTTCTCTGTAAACACCTTCGTCCACTTCTGCGTTCTCTTCTTTTCTTTTCTAGCTCCAAAGCAGACCAACTCCTGATCTCCACAACGCACGCCATCCACCAATAGACCTAAGCACGCCATCAGCACACACAACATTTTGGTCTACACGTTGGTCACGCCTACGCCTCCAGCTATTCATGTTTTGTCCACTTTCTGCCAGCCTTTGACTTGCGCAAAACCACACAGAACCTCAACTTACGCTATTTTTCGTTTTCTCCTTGCTACCTCCTAGTCCCCACTTAGTAAACTTCCACGTCTAGATCCTTCAAGACGACGCAGCATCTCCTCTCCTATTTCATCATGTGTGCCTAATTAATTTCTTAGTTTCTAGATCCACAGCAGCCCACGCATCCAACAGATGTCCACGCCCCTGCCTTCATGCAAAACTCACGCAACAGCTCCTCCAACGCCAGCTGCCCAACCTCCACTTGCGCCACCTGCACTCCACAGCACAACGCTAGCTGCCTTTCTATTGCGCAATCTCCATAGCACCAAGCTAAGACCACGCAACACTCTTCTCCTCTGCACTCAACGCCAGCCAAAATCGCACAGCACAATGCCACACACGACACAGCCCTTCAAATACACGCCGAGGCCACTCTCCCAATGCAACCCACAAATCACGCAACTTTTTCTACAGATAACACCTAATCTCCTTCTTCAACTACGCACACACAGCTTCCGCCAATCACACAAACCACCTACCACCGCATGGCCCCATACTACCTACAAGCACACTAACTTTTGTTCCCTTCTTTATATACTGATGTGACAATTTAAACCCTTTGCTGACCTCTTATGTTATGGTGTCATTTATGTCACGCTACTTGTTAGAATCTTACGAATAGATCACAAACAAACCACAGATTATGTATCTTCCAAGGATCGGTGATATATGCTTAGGAAAAAACAGAAATCACATACTTGGATTCCTGATATAATTCCACCGGTTAAAGAACGCAGAGTTTGCCTTAGTTTTCTGTAGAAAAACTTCCAAGCCGAAGATCACAAGAACCAGCGTTTTTCCAGAAAGCAAAAATACACAGAGTCTCATCTTTTTTTTAAACGTTGTCTTTATATATATATGTCATCTGTGAATAACTACCGATAGAAGTTATTCATACCAGATGACCATTTGACCCATCATGGGTGTAAAACGTCATCACTTTTCGTGTGCTTCACCTAATTTGCATTTCCTCTTCTTTCGCTGCTCTTCTGTACAAAAATTAAAAATTACCAACACAATCAGAACGTATTAAATAAGGAACAGACATTTTCTATACAAGACTTTGGAAATTTCTTACATATGTTTAGGGAAACATCTCAGCATTTAATTTTTTAAGGGAAAAAGGAAAGGTCCAACTTCTATTAATAATTCCAAATTAATCTCTCCAACAACCAAGAAGGATGTAAGCATCCGTCGTGATCAAGGATTAATCGACTGTTGTAAATGAAAACTAATTTCAGAGAGTATATAATTTACATATGGTAAGCTTATTAATTCATATAATTACCTCAAAATAGAAATAAAAAACCCTTTTATCTTATTTTTTAGAAATTATTTTTATGCTTAAAATATATTAATTAAATAAATATAAAAATTATATTATATTAATCATAATTCTTATTACTAATTAATATTAAAATATTATTATATATTAGTTAAGCACAAAACAAAATTAAAAACATGACCCAACGTCTGCTTAGTAACAAAATTTGTGTAGTATATGACCAATACAATAAACATTTATATTTAGATAGACGTAGAATAGAATATTTAAAGATTAAAGGTAATTCAGGGCGAAAAAGAAAAAACAGTCAACGTCCAAACTGTAGAACGGCTGACCACTACAATTTCCATTTCCAAATCGTTGGAGTTTCTTGGTGAATCTATCAAACGTACCACCGGTTCTAAAAATAGACTTGACTAGAACAAAAGATTACTCGGGATTACGGGATTCTTCCCGACTCACCCCGGTTCACATAAATATGTAGTTAAAGTTAAATAACACAAAATTGAAGTACCTTAACAAAAATAAGGTACTTTGACTCGTTTCTTAGCCTTTCTCACGTATTTTTTATAAATAAATTATTTTCGTAATTTAACCTTATAATTTTTTGGTTATAAAAGAGTAATTTTTATTGATTATTCCAAAACTCTCTGGGTTCTAAAATACTCTCACAGAGTGCTCTAACTCGTTACTTAGCCTTTCTCTTACATTTTTTATAAAAAAAAACTATTTTCTTAATTAGCCCTATAATTTTTTGGTCATAAAAAATAACTTTTACTGATTACTCCAAGACTCTAACGCACTCTCACAGATATTTTCTTAATTTAACCCTATAAATTTTTTATTACAAAAAAGTAACTTTTACTGGTTACTCCAAAACTCACTTTCTAACTTCTAGGTAAATCTAAAAGACTGAAATATATGGAATGAGGAATATATTCAAAGTACATAAGCTATTTGTTTTAAATGATTAACTATAAGAGAAACTAGGTTAAGTATACAACAACAATAATATTAAGTAAAATTTGAAGAGGTTCAATAATACATAATCTTACCCCTAATCAGGTTAAATATAAGGTATTATATTTTCACAATTTGCATTAGACAAAGAAACCATAAAATAATAATACAGATTCTTAAATTTTTTTTAAAAGGAAAAGGATTAATATTATTTAGTTAAAAGACACAAAAAAAGAGTTTTAATTTGTATTCCTTATCATTGGTGCATATTATTTTAATAGGCAGTGAAGACCAGAACACTAAGGTACGTGAAAGAAGAAAGCAGCCGATTGAATGCACACTGATTACGTAGTCACGGATTTGAATTCCACTTTACAAGTCCAAGAACAGAGGTGGTAGTGACCAACCAACCCACGGACTTAGGTTGACCTTTTCTCCCAAAAATCCACTGCGCTTGCAGAGTTCCACATCTAATCTAACTGTATAACAAACAAATCGGCTTCTTTCAAAATTAAGGAAGCTACTGGCGTTGCTTTCTCTACGCATGATACGCGACACTAGAGTAGAGACAAACAAATTTGGTAGTCTTTTACAAACTAATAACATCCAACCTGATGCAAACGAAGTAATTAGAATAAACGTTTTACATCCTGGGCACGAATGTGAAAGCGAAGTTGCTGCAGTCAAGGTATGTAAAGAACTGGTTATATGATCTGCATTGGCTTTGGAAACGTGTTCAGGTAATGTAGCTAATGTAATTTCATCTCACCTTTAAACAATTTTGTTACGGATTTAAATTTTTTTTACCCGACTCAGCTCGAATAATGCTCACCCCTAAGAATTAGTACGTAGGAACGCATTAAT
The DNA here is from genome assembly GCA_026546855.1 of Erythroxylum incrassatum. Classification (NCBI taxonomy): domain Eukaryota; kingdom Viridiplantae; phylum Streptophyta; class Magnoliopsida; order Malpighiales; family Erythroxylaceae; genus Erythroxylum; species Erythroxylum incrassatum. The sequence goes on from JANVCL010000007.1 coordinate 648,249, forward strand.
TAATCGAGCTAAGAAAAAGACCAAACAACCAAACCGTAAGCTGCAACTAACACTGCTTTGGAGTTTATTGGCAAACATCAAATAGTGATTGACAAGGCATTGGCAGACACGTCGGGACCTTTCTTTTCAGTTGTTTGTTGAGCCTGAAAAGCTGAAATTTGCCATTCATGTCTCTACCATCGTTCACATTTACGTATACCTTTACATCATTCATTCGTTTCTTATCAGCCACAGAAAAATAAGATGCCTTCTTGTACCTTAAAGTTATAGTGATATCAAGTTTCTGTAAAGTGCAATATCATTTCTTTGGTGCGAGAGTAAAAAAATAAAGAAGTTGGTTGGTTTACTGACACCAAGCATTAAGAGCAGCCATGTCCAAAGAAAAATAAAAATGTTACTTTGCAAATCAGACAGTGAACAACAATGGAAAAATTTTAAAAGCCAGCAGTCATGGTCAATCACGATAACCCTTTTCTTGAAGTAAAGACTTTCCATTTGCTAAGATCTATTCGCGTGGTTTCCAAACAATTCCATGTGACAACCACCTCTAACTAAAACCTCACCTCATATTTTATATCAAAATATCGCTCCTTTTATGGCAACGTAAGGTCTTCTGTTTACTTGGACTAGCCAATTGTGGGGTTCGTGGAAATCAAAGCTACGACCCTATTTCATATTGCCCCACCACACCACTATAGTTTCCTGGTCTTTCATGTGGATCTTGCTTTTCATGGAATTGAATTGAACAGGGAATGGTTACAAAAACAACTGATCAGACGAGGATCCTTATTGGTTTTGAGTTTCAGTTGTAAATTAAATGTTTGTCTTCCAAGTGTTACAAAGTCAAAATACAACAGAAAGCATAAAGTTTGATTTCCTTCTCTTTATTCGATACCATTACACTTCCAAATTAGATACTAGTGGCTTGAATTTTCCACACACCTGCTGCTTTGTATTGTTCGGAACATCACGTCAATTGTGGAAAGTTAACGTAAATGAGCACAGACGCAACTACCGTGTGTATTGATGACACTAACACACACACACACAAATATATATACATATAGTGCAATATGTGTTTAAAGCTATGTAAACAAGGAAGTTTCGAAAGTATATGTACACTTAAATTCAGAATATGATATTTTAAATGGGAAAATTTTAAATTTTTTCTTATTATACTTGAATTTGGATCATGCCATTCATTTTTCAAGAACAATTAGACCAAATGGGCTCGCTATAATGTTCTAAAGCATCATGTCTCCAAAAAGTTTCGGAGTACTTTCCTGTTAGAATAATCTAATGCTCAACTTAGTAAAAGTGTGACGTGTTGATAATATGCAAGAAAAGTTTCTGATATGATGTGTATGGTTTGTGATGAACCTTACCTCTCTTACAATGTGCCCTTTATATAAATAATTTATTATAAATGTTGAATATTAGGATGACCAAATTATGACATTAAATAAACTTTGGTGAACATATATTATACCAAATTATGACATTAAACCAGACTAACTTATACCATCTTATGGGCTTTGGATTGGAGCCCTCGTATAGATACAACCCAATAAAGAAAGAACAAAAGTGAAAGAAACAAGGAACCCGCTAAATGAGTTGCCAAAAAGACGGATGTGGTAGTAGCAAAATAGCTTCTTTCCAATTCAATTAACTAACCAAAAGAAAGGTGTCAACTTACATATATAAAACAAGAAGGAAAAAAAAAAAGAAAAAACAGCGGTATATATACACAGCTTTATTATTAGGTATATTATATAGATATGCCGAAGATTGGATGAGAACGAAATCAAAGTCGGGACAAGGCAAGAATCTGTTCATGAGGGTTAGAATTGTATCCCTTTGACCCTTTGTTCACTTTGGTGGCTCGTCCCCTATTCTTGCTGCTCATGTTCTTTTCAGAGGCCTTAAAAGTCTTGGCCAAAACCCTCAACTGAAATTTTTGAATTTTCCCAGTCGAAGTCTTGGGCAACTCAGACAAGAACTCCACCTTCTTTGGAACCATGTAATGAGGAAGATTTTTCCGACAGTAGGAAATGATGTCAGATTCTTTAACATCATCCTTCTCACCGTTTGAGTTTTGTTTAAGAGAAACAAAAGCACAAGGGCTCTCCCCCCACACAGGGTGTGGCATTGCCACCACAGCTGCCTCCAAGATTCTTGGATGCCGGTAAAGTACAGACTCCAACTCTACGCTGCTGATGTTTTCTCCGCCCGATATAATCACATCTTTCGATCGGTCCTTGATTTCCAGGTACCCATCTGGGTGTATAACCCCAACATCGCCAGTGAGAAACCAACCGTTCTTGAATGCTTTTGAGGTAGCTTCTGGGTCCTTGTGGTAACCTCGCATAAGGCTACTTCCTCGCAGAACAATCTCTCCCATTGTCATTCCATCACGAGGCACACTAGTCATTGTCCCCAGGTCCTTAACGTCGACATCGGCGAGTGTCAGAATACTGATGCCTTGTCTCGCCTTGATTTTTGCTTGGTCATTAGGTGGTAGTTGGTTCCATTTGGCCTGCCACTCGCAGACAAGTGCTGGTCCTGTGGCCTCTGTCAAGCCATAGGCATGAGTGATATGGAAGCCGAGCAGTTCCATTTTCTCCAGCAGTGGAGCCGGTGGTGGTGCACCGCCGGTGAGAACTTGGACCGCAGTTGTTATCTGACGACGTTCGTGAGGTTTGGCTTCTAAGATTATGTTGAAGATAATTGGTGCACAACACATGTGTGTGACTTTGTGTAGACTAATGTTACGGTACATGTCGATAGCAGTTGTGTTGCGTATGCAGACACTGGTTCCACCTCGAGCAGCCAGACCCCAAGTGAAGGTCCAACCATTGCAGTGAAACATGGGCAGAGACCACAGATACACAGGTTCGCTCCCCATTTCCCAACCAATAATTAGGCTTAGCGTGCTAAGGTAAGCACCTCTGTGGCTATAAACCACCCCTTTTGGTGTTGATGTTGTACCAGAAGTATAATTCAAGGCGATAGGATCCCATTCGTCTTCAATGTCACCTGAAACATAATTGGGATTGCCATTGTGGACAAGTTGCTCGTATTCCAACTCGTTGAGTCTAACACCAGTGGGTGAGTCGATGTCATCAATCACCACGACCAACGGGATGGTCGATTCCGAGGCTCGTGACTGCTTTCTGTCACCTAGGAGTAGTCTCAGGGCCTCGCTTGCCAAGGGAACGTATTGGTAGTCCACGAAGAAGATCTTTGCTTCAGAATGGCTGAGAATAGTAGCCACGTTCTTGGCGTCCAGCCTGGTGTTAATGGTGTTAAGAACAGCTCCAGCCATTGGCACGGCAAAGTGCATCTCATACAAGGCAGGAATATTAGGAGCCAATACAGACACCTGCATCAAAGTCGATCATAAAGCCATATCTTTCAGGAAATCAACAAGAATGCAGGCATAATGATCATAAAAACTTACCACATCGTTCTTGCCAACGTTAAGAGAACGGAGAGACGAAGCAACACGGAGACAACGGTCATAAGTCTGTCGCCATGTGAAGCGAGTACCTTCATAGATAATAGAGGGACGGGTGGCGTAAACTAAAGCTGCTCTTTTCAAGAAAGTTATAGGGGTAAGTGGAACATAATTTGCAGCACATTTGGGAAGCTTATTCATGGCAGAAAATGGGATTTGACAGAGGAAATGAGGAGAGAAGAATGTGTGTGATGGAGGTGAAGGTGGCTGAAGCTTTGGAGGGGTTTAAATAGGGAAGGAAGGAGAATGGCGGAAGAAGCTAAGGTTTTAGAGAGGAAGTGCACAAGTAATTGTGGGGACAATTGTACTTGAGTTTGAACATTTGACTATTGACTAGAGCACCAGTCCAAGAACAAAGGTGGTCGTGACGAACCAACCCACAGGCTTAGGTTGACGTGTTCTCCCAAAAATCCACCGTGCTAGCAGAATTCCACGTCTAATCGAACTGTATAACAAACAATTCAGCTTCTTTCAAAATTAAGGATGCTCCTGGCGTTGCTTTCTCTACGCATGATACGCGACACTAGAGACAAACAAACACTGGGCACGAATGTGAAAGCGAAGTTGCTGCAGTCAAGGTACGTAAAAAACTGGTTATATGATCTGCATTGGCTTTGGAAACGTGTTTAGGTAATGTAGCTAATGTAATTTCATTTCACCTTTAAACAATTTGGTTACGGAGGATTAGTACGTAGGAACGCATTAATTAATCGAGCTAAGAAAAAGACCACACAACCAAACCGTAAGCCGCAACTAACACTGCTTTGGAATTTATTGGGAAACATCGAATAGTAATTGGCAAGGCCTTGGCAGACACGTCGGGACCGTTCTTTTCAGTTGATTGTTGAGCCTGAATAGCTGAAATTTGCCATTCATATCTCTACCATCGTTCACATTTACATATATACCTTTACATCATTCCTTCGTTTCTTATCGGCCACAGAAAAATAAGATGCCTACTTATACCTTAAGATTACGATTGACAAAAGTTATAGTGATATCAAGTTTCTGTAAAGTGAAATATCATTTTTTTGGTGCGAGTAAAAAAATAAAGGAGTTGGTTGGTTTACTGACACCAAGCACTAAGAGCAGCCATGTCCAACTTTGCACATTAGACAGTGAACAACAATGGAAGAAAAGCCAGCAGTCATAGTCAATCACGAGAGCCCTGTTCTTGAGTAAAGTAAAGACTTGCCATTTGCTAAGATCTATTCGCGTGGTTTCCAAACAATTCCATGTGACCATGACATGTTACAACCACCTCTAACTAAAACCTCACCACATATTGTATATCAAAATATCACTCCTTTTATGGCAATGTAAGGTCTTCTGTTTACTTGGACTAGCCAATCGCGGGGTTCGTGGAAATCAAATCTACGACCATATTTCATATTGCCCAACCACATCACTATAGTTTCCTGGTCTTTCGTGTGGATCTTGCTTTTCCTGGAATTGAATTGGACAGGCAATGGTTACAAAAGAAAGAAAACAACTGATCAGACCAGGATCCTTATTGGTTTTGAGTTTCAGTTGTAACACGTTTGTCTTCAAAGTGTTACAAAGTCAAAAGACAACAGAAAGCATAAAGTTTGATTTCCTTCCCTTTATTCCATACTATTGCACTTCCTAATTAGATACTAGTGGCTTGAATTTTCCACATACCTGCTGCTTTGTCTTGTTCGAAACATAGCCCGTTGGTCATGTACTTGTGGAAAGTTAATGTAAATGAGCACAGACGCACTACCGCGTATTGATGACACACACACACACATATATATATATAGTAAAATATGTGTTTAAAGCTATGTAAACAAGGAAGTTTAGAAAGCATATGTATGTATAAACTGGAAGCATCAAAAGCTTTATGAATTCAATAGAAAAAAGTTAATTTGAAAAATTAAGATCACGTGTAAGAAAATTGAATTAGTCGCTTTCAATTCACTTTTTGTTTATGGTAATAAAGTTTCCTTTTGCATTATACACTTAGGTCATACATATTATTTCAAATTCAGAATATGATATTTTAAATGGGAAAAATCCGACAAACTCTATTTAGCATGATTTTAAGTTACATTTTATTTCAATTTTTTCTTATTATACTTGAATTTGGATCATGCCATTCATTTTTCAAGAACAATTTAGACGCTCGCTACAATGTTCTAATCCATCATGTCCCCAATAAGTTTCCGAGTACTTTCCTGGTAGAATAATCTAATGCTCAACTTAGTAAAAGTATGACGTGTTGATTGCAATCAAGAAAAGTTTTTGATGTGTATGGTTTGTGATGAACCTTACCTCTCTTACAATGTGCCCTTTATATAAACACTTTATTATAAAAGTTGAATTTTAGGATGACCATGAGATTAAATAAACTTTGGTAATCATATATTTGTGATGGACCACTCTTCTAATACTCAAATTCAAGCTGGATCTTATTTATTCAAGTTAGTACTCTACAAACATTAGGCCTGAAAAATGGAACTTGATCATAATAGAAGTCTTATTTCAAAAAATATATATATAATGCTTATGTTTATTAGGAACTTAGCACGAAGAGGGGTTTAGATTATTTGCAAAAGATTCAAGTCAAGTGTTAAAAGAAAGGAGTAAAACTTGAACAAAAAACAAGTTAAATAACAAAATTAGCCCAAACTCAAAAGTAAATTGGTGCTAGTCTAATTTATTAGGTTTATTGGAGGTCAACATGTAATTGACACCAATCTCATCTTTCTTTTACATACCAATATTCTAGACTAAAACTAACACTAGTACTACCCAATACAAATGTTGGACTCGTATTTCTTTCCTAAACTTAGTTTTAAGACTTTTATAGTTTTTACACTTTTAGGGTTTTACGCCTAAATAAGTCTAGGTGATAAATGTAATTGAGGTTTTGATTATTATTACTGTTGAATCAAAAACCTTTAGAGAGTTTTCTTCATACTTGTTCTTAGGGAAGTCTCTATTACTTGTCAATCTTATCTAGCTTGCTAATTGTAGCATCCAACTCTCACAAGACACGTACCCGACATCTATGGTAATATCCGAGTATGTACCCCGCAAGGGTGACATGCTAAAATAATTATTCAGTTAAAAATTCATTGCAACACTTTTATTTATTTAAAAGAAGGTACATATAAGCGGAAATCATTGATCAAATCGAGGCCACGTCATTTAAAAATATTTCCATTTACAAGTTACAATTGCTACAAACATTTGTATCCAACACTAATTTATGCCCATTTCAGATAGAAAATGCTGGAAATCATAAAGTCATTTCAGTACCAAATCGTTTACACATACTTTGTACAATTTTTGCTAAACATAATTCAAA
>JANVCL010000007.1:655199-672675 GCA_026546855.1 Erythroxylum incrassatum
ACTACCGGTTGAACCTCTAAACCTTAAACCTTTCCTTCGACCGGTTCGATGTCCGGTCCGGTTTTTAAAACATTGAATATTTGCATTTGTATTGATAATTTGTATCTTTGAGTGTTGAATATCAATGTTTAAATTTTGAAGGTGAATTTGTGGTATATGAAAAAAATATTGAAGCATGTTTGTATTATTTATTTGATTAAGTAGGTCATCATTATTTATATTTGTGCGGTGTTCATGAATGTATGTGCTTGGTGGATGACTGCTGTGAGTGGTCATCCAAACTAAGTGTTTTTCCCACTAAACTTTCAATCTTAGCACGAGTGATAATCCGTGTAGGTCCAAGTCATAGGAGTGAGGTACAAGAAACATCTACAGAGACCAAGGTCAATAACTAGGAGTAAAAGTACCTTTGGATGTGTCTTTCGATTAAAGAATGTTTGTATAAGTAATCAAGGAAATTGTATGGTTTCATTTTGGATTATCTTGTTAATATAAATATGTAATAATACTTTTAAATGATAATGTTAAATGATATGAAATTTTGTAATGTGTATATGTGTATCATTGAATATAATTATATAACTTGAATGAATGTATAGGAATTTGGTTGTTATCTGTGTGGATGGTTATCGGTTCTGTATAGGGGGTGTTACAACTTTGGCATTGGCCCACATAGAGCTGAGTGTACCAGATCCAACACTTTCTTCATTCTGAAAGAAGGATAACCTTTGAAAGCAACTCTATTTTTCTTTCCTACTAGACAATCAACACACTTATTTAAATGCTGTTGGTCAATTCCAAATAGTGCATTTTTTCACCTACTGAGTCATCCCCTTCTCGCTCATTTAACCAAGTCTCCTGTGCCATAATTCAATTGCATCATCTTTCTCCATTGGATTCATAACATCATTAGAGACCTTTTCCTACATCATATAAAACTTTGAGCACTTCTTACCTTTGGCGATTACAAACGAACCTTTAGTAAGTTTCCATTTGCCATCTTTGAAAGTACTACAAAAAACTTCATCATCAAGTATGCCAACAGAGATCAAGTTTAGGCAAAGATCAGGAACAATTCTGACGTCTTTTAGAGTCAATCTCATTCCATTTTCTATTTCCAAGTAAATATCATCTTTTTCAGTGATTTTGGCTAAGCCGTTATTTCCCATTTTAACGACACCAAAATCTCCTTGTGTAAATGATAAGAAGAGTTCTTCATGTGATGTGGCATGACTAGTGGCACTATTGTCGCCTATCCAGTTGAACTCGCAGGATGAACTATTCACATCATTATCATATGAAACAATGTGAAAGTCATCAATGGTGGTAGCCGTCGATGCATGTTCATCGTCATTGCTATCATTTTCTTGACTTCTTTGCCTTTGTTCTTTTCTTCTTTGAATTTCCTGCAAAACCTTTTGATATGACCCTTTTTTTAGTGATGGCACTCAACGTTTGAATATTTATTTGACCTTCTTCTGCTCTTATCTTTGAAATTTGGTCCTCTAGATTTAATCCTCTCCTTGGAACCTGTGACTAGAACTTCTAACTGTGTTGAAGAAGCTGAACACTGTGATCTCCGTTTCATCTCTTCATTTAGAATTATAATTTTTACATATTCCATGTTAACAACACCGTCAATCGCAAAATTGGTGATTGAAATCTTCAAATTCTCCCAAGACTCTGGCAGGGAGGTAAGCAAGAAAAGGGCAAGCACTTCATCATTGAACTTTATGTCCATTCCTAATAATTAATCCACGATCTCTTGAAATTCATTTAAGTGATTTGCCACAAAGGTATCTTATTGATATTTTATTTGCACTAATTTTTTCAGATAAAATAATTTATTAGTGCCAATTTTTGAGGTATATAACTCCTCAAGCTTCTTCCATAATGTTCATGTGTGAGTCTTGTAGCAGATATGGTTGTACACATTATCGTCCACAAATTGTCGAATAAAACTACGTAACTACTTATGCTCAAATGCCCACTCCTTATCTGATTTATTTTCAGGTTTTGTTGTGGTAAACACTGGTAAATGCATTTTTGTGACAAACAAAATATCTTTAATCTTATTCTTCCTTATGTGGTCATTGAATCCATTTAAGTAAATCATCTTGTTTATTTTTTCCTCCATCTTCGATGAGAAATCCTTTGACACAGAACCAAACCTGGTTCTGATACCACTTGTTGGGAAAAATTATGAGTTATATCTCACAGGTAAAGTAAACAAGGAAATAACATGCTTACTTTATAATTCAAAATTTATAAGATGCTCTAACTTATACGACATATATGTATAGTAATCATTTATTGTTCTTCAAATTAAAAGTTACCTAAAATAAAATTCGTGTTAAAAACTTGAGCATTGTTTCTTACCCCATTTAACTACACTTAAACTTCAATTTTAGTTCAAACAATATCATAAAAATAATGGCTATTTATTTGTTTTAGAAAGTAAGTGTTTGAAATTAATAAATAAGGAAGAGTACATTGCATTTTACAAAATGACAAATTTTCACTAAAAAAAGTGATTAACAAAAATTAAACTAGCTAACATAACATACGCTAAATAAATTAGTCTATATTAGAGAAATCCTACATTGAAAGTCCCTATCTGCATCTCATTTCAAGACTTAGATTGGACTGAACATTAGCTGTTTTTATAGTATAATGAACATGACGGAAAATTTTAATGTAAATGACCTACAAATGTGTTGAAGGATTTCAATGTAGTCCATTGTTCCTTTCATTCCAGATGTAGTAGAATGTGGCACCAAGATAACTTCTAAGAAGTTTAATATCTCCTTTATTCTTTACTCTCAATTTAGTGATGCAATGTACTATCTCCTTCCATTCAGTTTTATTGCAACTCATTTTGTTCTAATTCCATTGTGTGAAGTTACATCTAAAGAAGACCATTCCCGTATAGTTCATAATTAAAGTTGGAGACATGAAATTTAAAAGAATCTTTGGTTGTTGGTCTACCAATAACTATTAAGCAAAGAATGAAGGAATATGCAAGTAAGATGTATGAATCATATACTGATTTATACCAAGGCTTAATTATAGGATTGTGAGCATCCAATAGTTGTCTTTTATAGGATTTAAGACTAAAAAACTTGTTTTATCATGTGTCTATTGAATAAAGATAGGTTTACAGGGCTTTAAAGTATATATAGACAAGCTATTGAGAATATCACTGGTATCCCTATAGGAGTGAAAAGGATGAGTTTTCTTTAATAAATTCATTGATCTTTGTTATTTGCAGATTTGTTCCTTTAAGGAATTGTAGAGAGGCAGTTTTATAAAGGGCCTAGAGAATTTCATTGATAAAACTAGAAAAATATCTTTTCTATTTCCAATTTTATGTCTAATGAAAGGTTAAATCCATTTCCTTGTTTGAAGAATTTGTTGAAATGTCTATGACATCTTTGTTTTAATAGGAATAGCCTACCTACTCTCCTCCTATATGTCATATAAATGTGTCCATTTAACTTAGAGGTCTTCTTTATCCTTACACAGATTCCAAAGTCTCTTTGCCATCAAGTTTTTATTTAGGAGTTTGACGTGAGTGATTCCTAGACCTCCACAATTTTTAAGCTAGAATATGGAAGATCATTTCACTTTAGAGTACTTTTTATTTCTACCAAATCCACTCCATAGGAATTCTTTAAGCTTCCTATCTATTTCTTTCATTGTCACTTTAGAAAGGGCAATGTGTGAGCTCCAGTATATATATAGAGAGGTTATTTAGGATAGTAATTATCAATTGAAGTCTACCTCTATATCTTAAAAATATATTAGAATAATTGTTAAATATTTTTATTGATGGAATCTAATAGAGGAATACAATCAAGGGAGGAGAGCTATTTCTTAGTGATCAGAACTCTTAGTTACTTGAATGGGATATTAACTAAGGGAATTCCATTTCTTTATAAAAAAAATTGATTGACTTTTTTTTCATGAGTGTCAATATTGTTATACTGCAAGTACACGATGTAGCTATAGCTAGTACCAGTAAGTACGACTTGATCCTACGAGGACAACAAGTACTAGTAATTACCATTGTTATATTGTCTAGTGTAACATCCCGTTCCCATACTATGGGTTAGAACCTTAAAATCCGATACATATGAGATTAATGAGAGATTAAGAAAAATACATTCTTCATGCTTATGCATATTGTCAGCATACACACATGTGAATTTGAATTTTTTTCACATATTAAAATGACTGTATATGCATTCATTGGTATTCTGGGTATAATTGACTTATATGTGAGAGGTGATTATATTGAGAAATGGGGGTTTAGTTGTGTTGGAAATTAATTTGGGATGTATATTTACTGATTTAGAATTTTTGGTGAAATTTAGGACATTTCTGGAAATGTTAAGGATATACTGGAACTAGGAAAAATGTCAAGTGGCAGAATAATTGATGAATAGTGGTAGAAATAAATGTCAGATGGCAGTAGAAATTTTAATATGTGACATTAAGATTTAATGACTTATGTCATTCAAAATTGGGAGATAATTGTAGTAGAAATTCGAGACAAAATGGACTAGTCATTAAAGTGAACCAAATGAAACTATGGGGAAGTGACATGTGGCAAGTGACATATGTCACTTGCCACACCACTTGATGAAACACATTTGTCTTTCATTTTCCAAAATCGACATCTCTCTTGTTCTCCATCTTCTTCATTTCTCATCTTCTCCATTCTTCTTCTTCTTCTTCACTCACGATGCTTTCTTCTCCAAGCCATAAGGTTAAATCTTTCTTCCCTCCATCACTAACCACTTAAATACCTTACTATCTCCACCTTACTACTAAAAGACCCAACTCATTCCACCATGAAAGTGGATGATCGTGGAGAGGATAGAGTTAGGGTTTATTGGTGATTTAGAAGATCTTGAAGCTAACTCAAGTAAGTAGCATATTGTTCCTTATGATTTGTTAAATGAAGCATTTATGACGATAGTTAGAGGATAAATGACATGAAATGGTGTTATGTGTATGATGAACGTGAGTGATGAATGGTTAATGTAAATGTGTTGTTTTTATAATTGAAAATGTTATTGAGTTGAAATGGAGTAGAGAATGAAGTTGAAAATGAAATAGAAAAGATGGATAAGGTATAAGATGTGTTTGGTGTAGATGATGGAAGTGAAAATCTGAAAAATTTGCAATTGAAACATGTTCTATGTATGCCTCTGTCAAAGTTCGCTGCAGCCAACATTCCTTGGTTTTCCGTGGCCAACTTGAGGGGTGAAGTTTGCCGCGGCGAACTTGTATGATTTCGGGCGAATTTTTCCTTTTTGAAAAAGTTCCAATACCGAACATGCTTCGATATTTTGGGCATAACTTTTTCTGTAGTTATCGAAATGGAGTAATTTTTAATTTGGTATAAACTAGAGACATAGGGCTACAAATTAAATACAAAATAAAATTCTGAATAGGGCTCTAAGAGTTTCAAGTTTTGGATGGAAATTAAGTATAGGGTACTGTCTCAGAATAAAATCAGTCCGAAAATATTTGGAGTATAACTTTTACACTATTGAACCAAATTGAATGATTTTAGTATATATAGAATCATAAGACATATAGGAAAACTTTTCTAGAAGAAAGTATGATCAAATTACAACAGTTCCACCTTCTGATTGCGTGAACAGTAGACCTGAAAATCTGAAGTGATTAAATGAGAAATGAATTGTGAATTTAATGGTTTTAGCGAGGCATAAACCTAAGTAGAAATTATACTTAGATGAGTTTAGATATGAGAATGTTTTTGTAATGAAATTGATGGAAAGATACCCAAGATTGTCATGAAGACACATTGTACATAGTCCATATACACAAGTGTGCATAAATAAATGTTTACGATTGTGCTATTATTAATGTGTGTACGTGTGTATTGCATAAATGGGATGTGCAAGTTAAAAATTCGCATTTAGGCGTTTTCAGAATTTAGAAGCACTTGCTAATCTGGAGCGTACTGTGAGTAGACCTAGACGGTCTCATTTCATTGTTTGTTTTGTTGAATTTTTGTATTGATTGACTACCGAATGATTATGTCAATATGATTGATTGTGTTTATTTCTGGACGAAAGGTCCGATGAATGTGATATATGAATGAAATATTGAAGTGCTCATTGCATGTAAATTGGATGAACTAAGTGTATGTAAATTAATTGATAAATGTGTTTTGAATATGCATTTGCATATGAATGAAAGTGTGATTCTCAACTTTAATGTTGAATGCTGGACTAAGGTCCGATGATATGTGAATGGAAGTAAATGTGAATAGGCAAATGTAATTGATGCATTCCATTTCATGAATACATGAAACATAATAGCAGTTGTGACCTAAGGAGCCATCGATCAGAGCTTAAAGCTCAATGTGCAAAAAGAGTCTCGAGCTCAAAAGTGATTAAGAACCTAAGGCTCACTATGTATAATGAGCCCTGTATCTTCATCAGATAAGGGATAGTTATTAATGAGCTCAGTATCTAATGGATATAGGACAGTTAGGCATTTGGTCACAACAGAGTTACAAATAGAAAGTGGGTCTCACGTGTACTTCATATGCACAATATGAATGATTAAAGCGTATTTGAATGTGAAATGTGAAATGTTGTAAATGTGAAATATGTGTTATGTGATTGGGTGAGCCATGGATGATGGTCACTCATTGAGTTCGCAAAACTCACCCAAAATTTGCAAATATTTCTCAGGATCAGAAGAATATCCCGTTAGGTAAACGAGAGTATCCCTACAACATTTAAGTGAGGAATAGATGTCGAGATCAGTTCGCGCCTGCATTGTAGTTCTTATTTTCGTACTGAATTGTATTTTTCATAAATTTTGTATTAAGGAATGTATTTTGAAATTATTGTACAATGTGTATGCGAATGTAATCATGTTGTATTGACGTTATGATTGTGAGTGTTTTGTTTCTGGAATGAGCCTTAGTGATTAACGAAATTCTGATGATTTGACAAATGTTTACGAAATAAAGTGCGCCCTTTTGAGAATTTATTTTCGCATACTATGTTTGTGGTTTAAAAAAATATTAATTTTTGACTGATTGAGTGTTTTACTACGCCACTCTCGCGGGGTACGGACTCGAATATCACCCATAGATGTTAAGCGCGTGTCTTGCGGGAGGGAGGTGCTACATATGTGATATCAGAGCTCAAAAGTACTATCTTACATGGAAATTTTTGAAATACATGTCAAGTTACATGCATTTTAGTCAAGTTATAGCGGTCTGAGTCACACGAGTATGAGTCACACGATGCAGATGAAGGAGACAGCTTCCAGTCTGGAGCTGAGGGAGTTAATGAAAGAACTTACATCACAATTGTCAACAATATGTAAGTGAAAATACATGAAACATCATATGTTTATAATTAACTTATCGGTTTAAATTTAAAAATGATATAAAATTATTTGTTTTTATATTAGGTTGATTTAGTCTAGACCGTGCTCAAGAAATATGACATCCAAATTCAAAGAGAAGATTAATCTTGAGGGTTATATATGGAATAATATCTCTCAAGCAACAAAGGATTTTTATTATCAGGAGTTTTAGATACAACAAAATGTATATTTTGTATATTTGATTAATTTTTATATATTAATTACATAAATATTGTAGGTTATAAGTACTTATCGTATGTTTTTCCTGTTTCTTCAGAAATATTTTTTTATTCTAAATTTGACACGATTACAGAATATGATGCGACCAAGAATCAGACCACGATTTGGAGCCAGTTATTGTCTAAGTGAAGCATCACATTCTACAACTGCAACCGAAACGGATGTTATACCTCTAGCTACTACACTTACAGATGAGGCATCACCTTCCGTACCTGTTGCTACACCATCCACAACCCCTATATCAATAGAGATATGAGGGGTAAACAATGCAGATGAAGGAGGTGGCCTCCAACCTGTCGCTGAGGGAGTTAATGAAAGAACTTACATTACAATTATCAACAATCTATAAGTGAAAATATATGAAACACCATATGTTTATAATTAACTTATAGGTTTAAATTTAAAAATGATATAAAATTATTTGTTTTTATATTAGGTTGATTTCATCTGGACCGTGCTAAAGAATTATGACATCTAAATTCAAGGAGAAGATTATCTTGAGGGTTATATATGGAAGAATATCTCTCAGGCAATAAAGGATTTTTATTATCAGGAGTGTGAGGTACAACAAAATGTATCTTATATATTTTTAATTGATTTTATATATTAATTACTTAAATATTGTAGGTTATAAGTACTTATCGTATGTTTTTTCTGTAAGGATTTTTTGGGATTCTGAATTTGACGCGGCTATTTATAAAGTATGGAAGAGACAAACTCGTACACGTTATAGAGACTTTGTTGGTGTGATACACACGACTAGTGTACGACCTCCTTATATTTCTAAAGAAATTTGAAGTCGTTGACAGCAATATTGGACATCACTTGAGGCAATGACCATTTTAGAGCATAATTCTAGCAATATTCTGTAATGAGATGGATGAGTTGAAAGGGAGGGTAAGTACCTCATCGCAGTAGTTCGAGCATCCATGTTCACCAAATAAATAACATACTTGTAGTCATTTCGTATGAATTAAATACTTATAATGTACAAAATAAATTTTTATTATCAATTAAGATAATTTTTACTTTATATCATCAATCAACTTTCTATTTTAACAAATTAAATATAGAAACAATTCAAAATATTATCAACAGATAACTGTATAAATTATGCATCAATTATAAGATTATCAAATAAGATTAAATGCAAGGAAAAATTAAAAAAAGTTTTAGTAAATTTACCAAAAAAAAATAAAGTTCATCGGTAAAATCTATTAAATTTACCGACGGATAACTAATTTTCATTGGTAATGTTAGTCATTAACTTACCAACGGATAGGATACATGCGTTGGTAATTTTTCCAACTGAAGTAATCTTTTCGTCGCTAAATTTACCGACAGCAGAAAATATTCGTTGGTAAATTAGCGACGAAAAATGTGTGGTTCATCGCAAATTATTACCTACGACCATTTCTTCGACATCTTGATCCATCAGTAAATTCCGTCGCTAACTGAGCTTACCAATGGAATCTGTAGGGATTCTGTCAGTAATGTCCGTCGCTAAACTCTAATTTTTTTGTAATGGGAGAAGCTGGGATTACCAACTATGCAACACCCAAACCAAACAACTTACAATGGTGGAATGAGAATAATAATGTTAAAATAATAAAGCAAGTGTTGGTTTCTTTCTTGATTAAGAGGTATAAAGATAAATTGTTATGTGATATAATTCCATGCAAGAGGGATACATTCTTTTAAGGTGTTCTTGACAATTTGATATGAGAGCCATACATGACAAGTATAAGAATAGGTAACTTTTTATGAATGACAAATCATTTACCATTTCTCCATTGTCTCAAGAGTAAGTTTATGAAAATCAACCCTAGTTTTATAAGAATGAGTAGGAGAGATTAAGGGGAAAGAAATGAGGTGAAAACTTGATGGTAATTCAATCCTTTTAGGGAAAGTAAAAATGAGAGATGCATACTTAGTTATGCATCAAATACTATCTTATTTTTAAGATAAAGGTGTAGATTTAAGAACAAATCATTTCGAGAAGAGGGAAAAATATGAATCAGGCATCGACTTAAGCTACATGACTTCTATATAGGGAAGGCATAAAGAGGAGTTTGGATGGCTTGCAAAAGTTTCAAGTCAAGTGCTAAAAGGAAAGAGCAAGATTTGGAAAAAGGTGTTATAGAGTGTAACCAACTGTAAACTTAAAAGTAAACTGGTATTGATCCTTCTCTAGGTTTTGGGATTTAGACAAACAACAGAAAATCAGCACTAGAGTTAAACATCTAACTGTCATCAGACTCATCTTTTTTTATGCATTAAATATTCTAGGATATAGCTAACATCGCGTCGAACTCATATTTTATTTGGTTAATATTTTATTATTTCAAGATATATATTATTTCTTTTCAGAACTCCAATTTTATGATTTTTAGGTTTTATGCCCATATAAAGCAATGTGATAGATATAATTTAGAGTTTTGTTATTATTATTATTGATTAAAAATCCTTTCAAAAGTTTTCTTCATTCTTATTCTTAAAGAAACTCTTACGTTAAGTTCTCTATTAATTATCGATCTTATCAAACTTACCCGTGATGATCTATCCTAGAATCTTATCACTCCCAATGCTTTCTATTCTAGATTGTAGTGTTTCACGTTCTTCTTTTTGTACACTTTGTGATTGATTTCTTAGATTAGATTTTTTTTCAAAGAATAGTCCTTGGTAATTTCATACTAATATCAAATCTCACCAGTCTTACTGGTGAGGCCCGTACCACTCGATCTCCCTTTAGATCATATGTATACTCTTCTTGAACCAACCTATTAGTTGTCATCTATTCCCATACGTTTTGGTATGTTTCATGTAGAAGCAGATATGACAAAAAAGTTTTAGGCTCGGTCTTGAATATTCAAGCTTTATTGTACTTAGACTTAATATACTTTTTTAGCCTAGCCATTTATAAAAAATTAAATGACGCCAACTGAAATCAACTTATCAACATATGTTTAATTGATTTCAAGATCAAATATTTGAGTTCGATTAGGCTTAAGCTTAAATTTGGACCCAAATTTTTTTAATTCGTTTTTAAGCTTGAAGATGCCTAAGCTTGACTCCACATATTTCCACTCCCATGTGAAAGGCCTCGTAACTTGAGAAGTTTATTTTCGTTAGTTTTGCTTCAACTTGTTAGTCAAGGCTTATTACCATATATTCTTAACATGTAGTAAAGAAAAACTCACCAAAACTATATAATTTCTATCCTAATTTTACAACATATTTAATATCACTTAATTTTCATTTTGTTTATCAAATTTTCGGACTTTGAATTTCTTTCAATTTATTTAATCCATTTGAAAATCAGATGTATACATATGAAAATAATATAGATATATATAAGAGGTACTGAATCTTAAGTGATAGACTTTTTAACACTTACAAATGAATTTATATAAAATGGGAAAAAGTTATAATATCAAGTAGATTATTATGTATTATATATATTACATTTAAGCATAACATCGATATTACATTATTAAATTGAAATTTTGGTTTAATAGTCAATGATAGTTTAAGAATTGAAGACTAGGTTCCGGTATATTAAAAAATTATAAATACAACATAAACTTAGCAAATTACGATTTTTACTTTTAGTTAATGGTTCTGATAAGTATAAATGTTCAGAGCTATATAAGATAATATCTTATGCTAAGTCCTGAAGTTCCTTCTTTTCTTATCAATTTAAGAGATTCTATCGTTGTCAATTTAATAAAATTATTGTTTTAAGCCTACGAGAGATTTATAGAAGGGTATTACGCTTTATTGTAATACCCTTCTATAAACAACAAATTGAGATATTGATATATGTCATCTCTATTGAATTTCAATGTTCTATTCAGATATAGTTGCAGCCTCGTTTGAAGAAAACTGTCATTGTTACCTTTCTATCGTAATCTAATTCATTAACAATACTTATGTTTTTATGTATTAAGCAAAGGATCAAAAACGAAGACAGAAGTCGCAATCATGTTTGAGAATAAATTTCAACAACTACCATAGACGTTCCAGAAACATTTATCAGATTCATAAACATTAACTACTATTGAATTGAGAATTCACATCGCATTCACATGCCAAATTTCCACATACACGCTTAACTTGGAGGGTTCACATGTGTTATTATTTGCATAAGCTATTTGTTGTATCGAGACATACATTGCATCAAATGAAGCAGTTGGTTTATAATTAAGATTCTTTAGTTGACTACCATAATCTACAGTGGAAGTCAAAGTAAAGGAACTATTGAGCAGAAGCTTAAATGTAATGAATACTATATATCATATGTGTGTGTATGTATGTGTGTGTACTAGTGGAAGTCGAGAGCTCTTCGTCAGAAAATTCATAAAAACATTGAATTCAACAGTTGCGTTCCTTCCATGCATGGACGTCGTGGTAGGACCTGGCTCTTTGCGTGTCTGTGCAAGAGAACCTGAGCAGTTATGACCCTGACCCAACGAAAACTAAAGAATGAAGAACGCGTTCGTTCTCTTGCACCATGTGCATGTAACACGACAAAGTCAACTATAAAACTTCAAAGGGTACGATGTTTCTTCTTGCCTCGACTGCTTCTTCCTCGTGTTTTCTGAAGTGAGTTAGTCTTTTATTCAACTCTAAGCAGTGCAAACTATAGAAGTGTGGGGTCTTCTAGTGGCAAGAATTGCAGCACTAGAGGCAATACGATATCAATGTATTGCTTGTATATCAGACGAGTTGGATTATGTTTAAGTGAAGTCCAATCCAAAACATTTAAAATGTTTGTGTCCATACCCAATTCAGCCCTTAAAATAGGTTTAATTTCAAATCTAAAATTGAATCCTAATATATAAGTCCACATCTTTTAAAAATTTAAATAATTGTATACAATATATTATAACACACATGGATTTATGTCTTAACATATGAAATCACATTAAATTTGAATATTTAGTCATTTGTCAAATAAAAATAAAAGTACTCTAACTAATACTTATCAATTTTCTTCTGCATTTCATTGATCATAGAAGCCATTAATGCAAAAGGATTTTCTGTAGCATCTTTCAAATTGTTTTGAATTTTTTTATGCTTTAAAATAAAGATTTAATGTTAGATATTTTGAACTAGAAAAGAATAATGTCATGGTATGGAATACTTTAAACAATTTGTGAAGAATTTCTACCTTTTGTCACTCCTCATTAGTTAGAGAAAAATCAAGAATATCTTTGTCTAGTTGCATCCAATGAATTAAATATGCATAAGTTGGGGTTAAGGTGTCACAAAGTGATATTAGAACTTAAGTTTAAGGTAAGCTATAATCTTAGAATGCTATAAAATGAGTGAGTTATTATTTTTATTTATTAGTAAAATATGATTTTAGACTCATGTTTTATTATTTTATAGAAGTCGAGGAGGACAAGACAAGTGACTTATATTTTAAGTATCGTGCAACAATTATTTTTTAAGACAAAATTCATTTTAAAGAGAAAGGGTGCGAGACCTCAAAATTTTCAAAATTATAATTTTTATGATTTAATGAAATTTAACATTTTCAGATATTTTATTTTATTTTATTAATTAGATAAAATTAATATTAAATATATAAAAATTATAAAATTAATTAATTATGATGGAAACACTCATACTTTAAGAAAAAAATCTAGTGATGTTTTGGTTACGATGTCAATGTATTGCTTGTATTTAATATTGATGAGTATCCAACCCTATTTTTGAGGTTTTTAGTGATCGTAGATGCCTTTATGGTTTGTAGAAATGACTAGAAAATGTAGACAAGATGAATGAAACTCTTCTAAGGAGATATACAGCCATGTAGATTGTTACATGCTTGTGTTTGAATTACACAACCATGTGGATCAATCGAGTAAGTCTCTGAAAACATATGAAGGAATGTGTGAAGAGTGAAGACATACATGGTCGTGCATACGCCTATGTGAAGATATATGCCCATGTGTAGAGACCATATAACTCTTTGTAACCATGTATAACTATTAGTGAGGTAGTGTAAGTGACCATGTATAGTGCATAAAAACTTATTTCATGATATAAAAGATAAAAATACGTAGGTTTTTGTATTATATATAACCATAACGTCTAAAAGTGGGGAAAAACAGAGAGAGGGAAAATATTATAATATTCTCATCTTTGTTTAATTGGTTTTGGGATTGATTTTTTGAGTGATTGTTGATTGTGATATGAACTTTGGTTTCAACCTTGAAACTTTAAGAGACAATTTGCTATTACGGGGTGAGAGATCAACTTTTCTTTGTAAATCTTTATTAGGTATAGTGGGTTTGTTTGTCGATTTGTCCCATGATTTTTTCCTTTACACTGGAGGGTTTTCAAATAAATCTTGGTGTTTGTTTCATCTTTTAGTTTCTTATTCTAATATTGTTTTACTAGTGCAAATTGAAGATTTCTTTCTTGTCATTGATATTTGGTTGATCTTTAAGAGAGTTGTGTTATTGTCTCCCTACAAGTGGTATTAGAGCCCTCGTAATAGAAAGTAGAAACAACTCTATGGTCAAGTTAATGTCATCAAATTACTCGATTTGAAGGCCTTTGATGGAGGACCTTCTTTAGTACATGTATCTCTTTAATCTTATTGATGGGGACAAAGGTATAAAGAATGATGTTCCTTCAAGACCTGAAAAGATCTCAAACAAAGAATGGGAAAAGATGAAGTGAAAAACTTTAGGCACTATTATAATATGGATTAATATCAGCATATTCAACCATATGTCTTAAGAAATAAATCCTTTTAAGCTATGGAAGAAGCTAGAAGGCTTGTATGAAAGGAAGACTGCTCATCACAAAGCTTCTCTGATTAAGAGGTTTGTGAACTTGAAGTTGAAAGGGGAAAAATTAGTGTCAAAATATTTAAGTAATTTCTAGGACATAATCAACAAGCTTACTATAATGAAGATCATTATTGATGAGGAGCTTCAAGCCTTCTTCTTGTTGAGTTTATTACTGGATAGTTGGGAGATGCTAATGGTGACGATTGGCAACTCATCTCTTGAGCTTGTACTCTCTTTGGATGTAATCAAAGAGAGTATGTTTAATGAAAAAATCAAAAGAAAGGAGATTATAGTTGACAACATGCACGCCTTCGTGATAGAAAGTAGGGGAAGGAATAATAGTAAGGGTCCTAAAGGTCATTGTAAGTCTAAGAACTGTTCAAAGTCTAGAGGTGACATGGGCGTAAAGACATGCCACTATTATGATAAACCATGACATATTAATAGTTCTGCTATAAATGGAAAAGGGATAAGAAAAAAAAGATAATAGAAATGATGGTGATGATAAAAATACAACAACAACATCTTTAAGCACAGATTATCAGGTGTCCTTAGTTTGTGCAACAAGTGAATGCTTCCATGATAGTAATTTTTATTCCGAATGGATGATTGACATGGGAGCATATTATCATTGTGTTCTAAAGGTGGAGTACTTCTCAAACTATAAAAGTGGAGATTTTAGGAGTGTAAAGATGGAAAATCAGAGTTCTGCCAAGATAGTTATTATTGGTGGTATCAAAGTTTAGGAAAACGTTAAATGCTTACTGACCTTAAGAGATGTATGACACATTCCCGACCTAATGCTAAATTTATTATCACCTACATCAAAAATGATTTTAGCACACTTGTTAAGTCAATTAAAATGCATATATTTTGGACTTAATATTTATTGATTTGCGAAATTGGTATTCATAAATTCATGAAATTATTTGTTAAATGCTTGCAGATGGTTTTCAATACCAAAAAGACGAAAAAGAATCGAAAAGAGGAAAAATAAGGACAGAATCCCAAATCTGCAAAATTCCAGAATTTGTCCCCAATTAGAACACAAACGCCCAAGATCTTCTGGACTTCTTTTCAAGACATCTTCCACCGAAATTAGAAGACTATCTAATTGGGATAAAATCTGATCAAGATTATGGAGAGATTTAATTCAAGTAGGAAACTATTGTTGATTGGCGCTTATAAAAGGAAGCAAGGGCTACAAGTATGATCATCGTATCTTCTTCTCTAGAGTTAGACAAACATTAGGTTAGGGTAGATTAGAATAGAGCATCGTATTCTTGATTTTCCAGCAATTGCCGCACTTTTCTTCTTGCTATTTTCTAGTTGTTGATTTCGAAAACAGTATCCATCATTTATTCTATTCTAGACTGCCGCAACCCTTGGTTCTTCTTTGTTGAAGTTTCGGAAGTTTTTCATTAAGCCAATCATCGTATAGTCTTTGTTTGTCCAGAATTGCCGCAACCTTGTTTTCACCTTACCCACGTCTCTAAGTCCACAAATAGCATCATCACATAATCTCTTTTCTTTGGCTACGGCAATTTGGTTCTGTTTCTTGTCCACGTTCTTCACTTGTTTCAACAGTATCGACGCACCATCCTTCCTTGCCATACCTTGATTTCTTCTTGATTTTATTATTACGTAAACCATCGTTTTACTCTCCTTTGGCTGCCGCATCTGGTTGTTCTCCCCTTGTCAACGTTTCTAATTGTTCCAGACACATCAACGCACCTTCGTTCTCCTGGGTTGCCGCAAGTGTTTTAATTAATTTTCATAGTTTAATTTTTCTGCACTTGCCAAGTAGTTTATTCTTAGATTAGGGACTTTGGTTAATTTAATTTTATAGTTTTCTTATCTTTCAATTGTTGCAGATTTCAATTAGGGATTAGTTTCAATAAAAACCAGTTATGGAGTTTGTTTATCTTATTATTTCTTTTGATTTCAATTTAATTATGCTTAACTAATTTTCTTGTCGACTTGATTATTTCAATTTGCAATTTTCTTTGATTTTCATTATTATTTCAGTAAGTGACCAAAACCCTCCTTTTTATTTTTCGTTTGAACTAGCTAACCTTCACCGTTAGAGATTCCTTGTGGGAACGATATTCGCTTACCGCTACTACATTAATTTGTTTTAACGGGAGTGAAATCTTTTATATTTGGTTGCAGGCGACAGCATCACCAAACGCCACGTACTGTATGAATTCTAGGGCAGCTCATTTCTCTATCGCTCTTCACCAAAAAGCCAACTCTTTCCCTGTTCTTTGTTCATACACCGTGAAACAACTAGAAAAGTTTTGGGAACTGGTTCATGATTTCTACTATGAAGTAAGAATTTCAGGAATTGTTGGAAATTTAGCTAACCCAAGTAAGTTGAGTTTTAAACTTTGTGATATTGTAGATGTTATTTGGGTGATGTTTGAATTTGACTGAGTTGATTATGATCAAGGAAGTGACTGGAAATAATTGCAGAAATGAATATATATTCATGCCTTGTATGCTCTGTTCTTGGTTCACAGAGAAACATATATAGGTTGTTTTTTTTGCTATCCACGTGTGAATCTCTGGGGTATGAGTTTAAACGTGTTTGGGCGTAAGGAATGAGCTGGAAGTGTATCGAGATTGTGATCTTTTGAGTTAAATGAAGATTAGTGAATAATGATAATGACAGAAAATAATTGTTGGGTGTCCACGGTGATGCTCTGTTCTTTTCTTGTTAATATGCATGAATGTTTTTGGAAAGTTTTGAATGAACTAAAATGTGTTGATGGTAAGCAATGAACATTTGGTGAGGTCTTAATATGTATAATGGTGTTAAATGAAGTGAAAGTGAAGAGGATAATCAAAGAAATGCATAGATGAAGATGGAAGAAAGATGCAGGAAATGGAATGTGCTAACATGAACAGTACAATATTTGTTACGTATGTATAAAATTTTAAACTTTTGATTTATTTGTGTTGGGTTCAATTGTGATGGAAGTAGGGGGAAATGGGTTATG
>JANVCL010000007.1:730310-776277 GCA_026546855.1 Erythroxylum incrassatum
CATATATAAGGTATTATTCTACCATGATACAGGTACGAGATCACAACCCTACTTTTCTATATTCTCAGCAGCCAAAATCTAGACAAGAGAACTGACTTGAGCTTCGGAGGGGCTTCCCGGGAATCAACTCCTAGCCCGCCGTTATTTATTTTGCAGGTATTTCACAGCAAGAATCGCAAGGAGCATAGATTAGAATAACGACGTTCAACCTCAGCAAGATCAGGCTGAACCATATTTCATATCTATTTCTCAAACATACCTTCATTTGTATTTATCATAACCAAAATAATTACAGTAATTTTCTATTAATTGAGAGTTTTTCACTATTTCGCAAAACAGGTTTTCAAGATTTGTAGCTATTTTATGTTGTTATAAAACATCTATTCATTAAAATAATTTTGGTATATATTAAAAATAGTATAAGACAATTTTGTTTATATTAACTTCAGTAAAATGTCATGAGAAACTCTACCTATTACTAATCTTTAGTAAAGATGAAATAATATTCCACTATCAATTGAATTAACGATCAAACATAATAATAAACAATATGAAAATGGAGAGTATATCATCTTATATTCTTCATAAAACAAAAAGAGAAAGGAATTCACGGACATCTATAAAATTAGAAATGAGTCATTTTTTAAGTTTACTAAAAGCACAATTTAAAGCCTGTTTAGTTTAGCAGTCCTCCCAATTCCTTCGTCTGTTTTTTGAGGGAACGTGAAGACAGCGCGCGTGGGAGGCTGAGATGAGTGAGAAAGCTGTGTAATTCACTTTATTCTGGTCGTTCCAGTTGTCTAATGAAAGCGTCTACGTAACAAAGGGAAATTAAGACACGTAGGGCCGTAGGGGGACCACGTTTCGATGCCGTTCTGGTCACTCAATGTAACGGACGCGTGGCCATTCAATGTAATCAAGACACGTCGCCGGCAACTGACGTGGAGTCTTAGTTACAAACCCGCAATTCTCACCTTACCTTTCTATCCTTGCCTGTTCGTCACTCTGGGACACGTTTCAAGACATCACCAATTCACCATTCCCTCCTCTTGCTCTCCTCAGAAGATGCATTTAAATTGCCGTCCAAATTTCGTGATCTAGGTAGCTACCTGAAGATTTGTTTGCCAAACAACGCAATTGAAATAGACATCCACGTCAACATGTACAAATCTAACGGCTCATCTTATTATTACATTTTACATTATTTTGACCGTCACGACAGATGTCATACAAATAGGAAGCAGAAGCCAGACTGGTAAGCGGGAAAGTTATTAGATGACTTCCAAGTTCCAACTAGATAAAAAAGAGGGCCCGTTTTCCACATATTTTTCTCGTCGTTTAGACTAGTATGTTGAATATAATATTCTGGTACGAGAATCAATGTTTTGAAAATCGGACCGAACCGATTAATTGGACCAAAAAATTGGTGATATTTTTGTGAATGATTGACCCGTTTATTTTACGGTCAGACCGGTAAAAACTATTAAACCGATGAAAGAAAGAACTGGCCGTTTCATTTAGAATGCATTGATTTTGATGATTTCAACTTGAATGAATATTATGATTAGTGATCTTTTTTTAATTTTTTGATGAAATATGACTAGTGAGCTTTGTTATCTTATTTTGTGTTGTGTTTGGCAAATTTATTTTTTAAATTGTATATTTTGAAGATTAAATGTTTAAGTTTACATTAGATAAATAAATAATATGTTTAAAAATTATCTTATATATATAATGTATAAAATAAAAATTTATATATTTATTAATCACCGGTTCAATCACGGTTGAATTCTGGTTGAACCATTAACCTTTGAATCAGTTGCTTCTTCGGTTCAATCACCGGTCCGATTTTTAAAACATTGATTGATATAGAGTATTAGGTATATGTCTAGTGACGTTCCCTTCAAAATCATCAAGGAATATTAAATCATTCTCTTAACACCTTCTACATAGTGTAAGAGAGCCTTGTTGATGTCTAATGAGTAGACTGGTATGTAACTTAAGCTTGGTTGGATCCAATTTCATATAAATTCATGGTGAAACTTTATAGAATTCTTAAACTTGCATTAGACCTTATCTACAATTTAAAACTCAAAAACCATTTTTTTAAATACAATTCTTATAGTATGCAACATGATTATCTACTATTTAAAATTCAAAACCCGGTTTATTTATTTTTCGTTGTATATGACAAAGATGAAACAAAAGAAAAAATCTTTTTCTAACTAGAAGGAAGATTAGAATTTAGGTTTTGATGCACACTCTTGATTTTGATTGTTTCTTTTTGTTTTTCTTTTTTCTTTCCTTTTATTTTTCTTATCTTTTTTATATATATATATAGGATACTAACTAACAAAAAAAACACGAGAAAAGAGAATGAAACAACTTTGATTGATGAAAATTGCACAAAGTGAATGTTGAATTAAACAAAAATCCAAGATAGATGACGAGCAACACAACCACAAATAAGAATAAAGAAACAAACACTTAAAAGCCAAAGTTCTAATACTAAATAATGAGAACCTTAGGTTGAAAAACACCTAAAACCTTAATCACGAGGCATTAGGCCTAGGATTGTCTTCAAATCAAGCAAGAAAACTTGACCCTAACCAAATCCACTAATTTGAACCAAAACTATAATAATTTTGATCATCGCAAGTTGCTTTGAGAAGATCATATTAAGTTCTTGTTAAAGAATAAAAAGGAAATTTTCATAAAAGTGAAGAAAACTTTGAAATTGATTTTCTATATTGATGAAGCACGAATTACATCAATATAATAGCCATTTGTAGGCATAAAATCCATAAGAACTAGAATCTTAAAAGTAAAAGAAAACTAGAATCATTTAGGAACATTCCTGATCAAGTGAACTAAGGATTCAAACATAAACACTACTTTAACTAGGACTATTTCAATTCATATCCTTAATGTCACAAGAGATCCTCATCATATTGGAAATTTAAGGAATCGTAATCAGATTAAAAATTAACCCTATAAGAAGTCATAAGAAACTAGAGAATAACTACAAAATAATACTAACGCGGTTTAGGCTTTATAATTAAGTTATAGGCCAATTATAAATAAACATGCTGACTAATAACATAAAACAAACTAAAACCCTTAAATACATCTTGATTATGTGAATATGGCTCCATTTAACTCAAAACGAGTGACCCAGGTTATTAGATATTCTCTAAGTCTTCTTCTTCATACATTAAGCATATTCTACTTTCAACAATATGTAGAATAGTGATTAATCTTGGCAATGCATTTGAATAATCTTGAATAGTCTCTTTTGTTGCATCTCTATGATTAATCCTTACAAAACTATCTTTATGCAATTGGTCTTTCCTCTAGTCGTTAAACCTCCAATTCCTTGCAAACAGTCATGAGAATAGTTGAAAATAAGCATCGGTGCAAGCTGATATCCATCACCATTTAAAATGAAAATTTTCATATAAAATATAGAATTTGAATTAAAAGCAGACACATTCTTCTTGGCCAAAACATATAGAATAAAGTGATTGAAATGAAATAAGACATAGTAAGGAATACTAACCTAAAGATGACATATGAAGATTTAGAAAAAGATGTTTAGAATACAATTGGTCTAGAATTACTTAGTAATTGTTCGAGTGACTTTTAATTTGTGACTATTTTATGCTTTATAACAAATCAATGCAAAATGGGTGAAGCATAATGTCATATTATGATATATAAGATTGAAAAGACTCATAGAAGTAATTTTTTAGAGTATCATCACTAAGTAAAATTGGCATAAATGCTTTACAGTATATTTGTACCTTAGTACAAAAAGAAAAACTATAGATATTTATTACGATTTATTTTTCATTAATAATTTCATAGTATTAGAATAATCATTTATCAAAATTAAATTTTTAAAAATTAAAATTTAGGGACTTGTGTAGAAAGTTGGAAGGGTTGACTCTAGGCTCCATGAGCATAGAGGATTACAACAAGGAGACAGAGATGATTATGATTATGGCTAATGTATAAAAGGATGGTGAGGCAACTATGTCTAGACTCATTAGTGGTCTGAATAAAGTGATAGTTAATGTGGTAGAATTTTAACATTATATGGAGATGAAGGATTTGTTATATAAAGCTATTAAGGTGGAAAGACAATTGAAGTCTAATGGTGTTTCCAAATATAGTTCAACTTCTAACTCTGTATGGAAGTCAAATTAGAATGAGAAATAAAACTACTTCAAAACCTAGAGAAGATGTCAAGGCATATGATTCGATTTCTATTTCCAAAAGGTTAAACTAAAACTTAATTAACTTCTAAGTCAATAATGTTAAGTGTTTCCGATGCTAAGGATTTGGGCATATTGCTTCTTCGTGTCCAAATAAAAGAGCTATGGTTGCTAGGATAAAAAAGATAGAGTCTTGGTTCAAATGATGATGAGATACAACAATTGAAGAATTATAATGATGTCATAGAGGAACCCGTGAAAAAGGTGTGAAACATGATTATTCATAGCAGGATTTGTACTAATGCTACTAGTACTTTATTGGTGGAAAGGCTGAATATGACTACATTAAAGTATCTAAACCATATAAGTTGCAATGGTTGAATGAACATGGAGAAATTAAGATGTCAAAGTAGGAGTTAGTATGTAACATCCTGTTACCTGTGGGGAGGTTCAAATAGTAAATATGAGTGATTAATAAGAGCTTAGAATTTGCATTTTTCATGCTCATGCATAATATGTCATACACATATACATAAATAGTAAAATCTTGCACATGAAAATAATTGTACATGCATTCATGGATAATTCCGGGTATAATTGAATTGAGTTGTGATTTTTGAAAATTTTGAATTTATTTATATTGAAAATTTTATTGATTAGTGGAATTGTTGTATTTTGAATTTTGGTGAATTTAGGAATAATTTTCGAAATTTTTTGAAAAATAGGGAACAAGGAATCAAAAGAATATTAGGAGATAATTGGATTGTAAATGTGAGAATTAAAGGAATTAGTCCAAAAGAAACTTGGTTAGAGCTTAGACATTAAGAAAATGACAAGTGTCACTGACTTAGAAAGTTGCTTTTTATACATTGTTAGAGAAGTAAGTTACTGTTCTTTGAGAGTTAAAAGACTAAATGATATTTCTAAGTTTCCTTCTTCATAGTCACGTTCTTCGAATTTCGTCCCAATACACAGAGTTTTTCATCAAATATCCTTTTGAGAGATTTCTTTGCTTTTCCTTCTCCTATACCAATCCCACCTTGCTATTTGTCTATTCTGCCTAAGAAAAACTAGAAGCTGGTCTTTTTATACAGTAAATACGTGATTTTTGCACGAAGTTTAAGGCTTTGAGATAGTTGAAGCTCATGGAGTTTTTAACAAGTAAGTATGGAGTAAATCCTTTGAAGTTATCGATTTATGAGATAAATATGATGAATTTACTGTTAATTGCATGAACATGACATTTACGTGTATATTTATGAACACTTTTTTAATGGGATGAAAATTGTGGATATAGTGTTATTTAATAGTTGATGGATTATTAGTGATCGGGTGATGTAGAAATGATTTTTGGAGTTTGAAATAGCAAGGAAATGGTGTATAGGATTAGTGTAGAAAATTAAAGTATGAAAATGTGATATACTCTGTTTTCTATTCATTGTGCATGTATATATATGTGTGAGTACGTGAGTTGGTGAGCTCTTTAGAGATGATCAAGAAATGTTTTTTTTTGTTGAAGAGCAGTTGTAAAAAGATGGTTTAAGATAGGAATGAGTGTATAAATGAAAGTTGAAGCGAAAATAGAGCATATGTATGAAAGTTGAAAATGCAGAACATAAAGAAAGGAATACTGATATCTGTTTCTTTTTTATGATTTTGAGAATTTGATTAAATTTGCATATTTAGGAGTAGTATGAATTTATGGTGAATGAGTTAAATGAAATGGAGTAAGAAGACTATAAATATAAAAAAAAGATTGAAGTGTTGGATTTGCAATGGAAGTCATCTGGAAAGTCACTGAGAATGAATAGTAGAGAGTTGAAATTTTGATTTAATTTTTTTGTGAATTTACTGTACCGATCTAGATGGATTTTGACAAAACTTCTTGGAAAGTCACAGAGAATGAATAGTAGGGAGTTGAAATTTTGATTTAATTGTTTTGTGAATTTACTGTACTGATCTATATAGATTTTGACAGAATGATCTTCATGGAAGTTGTTGATCTTTCTTTAAGCTTTCCAATGATATAAAGTTTGCAAAATTTGGAGTTCTGGATCAAAAGTTATAGAGTTAAAAGTTGTGTTTTGGTGGAGAAGAAGAAATGGGATTGCACCGTCGTGCTTGACTATGAGGAATAGCAAAAACGCGTTATTTTGTGGAAAATGGGTTTGCACCGTCATGCATAAGCACGACGGTGACTTTGGAGGTTCGACTTTAAGAGTTGATAGCTGATGAACATTCGAAAAATTTCTGGACTTGATTTTGGTAGTTTTTATACGGAGAGTAGTTGTAAGCTACTTGTGGATGGATATATATATATATTGATCTGGATTGGAGCTGGTTTGGATGAAAATCTAAAAATTTGAAATTTACAGTAGAGAGAAAGAGAGACAATGTGGAGTTTCAAATTTTTGGTGTTGGATTGATAAATTTGAATCTGGATATGTAGAGATTGTATTTGCAATTAGAAATGCCGAATAGATAAGTTAGAAAGAATTAGAAAGGTTGGAAATGAAAAAAATTTATGGAGGAACTGAAGAAAAGGATCGGTGAAGAAGGAGAAGTGACATTTGAAAAAAAGTCAAAAGTTGCGATTGTGCTTTTAGGTGAAAGTCGCGACCGTGCATGTCTAACTTTTCTGAAGGGATTTTTGCTGAACATCCTTCAATCTTTTTGCTATAACTTCTTCACCTGATGTCCAAATAACTTGATTCTTGAACCAATAGATTCTTAACTCATTGTTCTATTTCTCCAAAAAAATTTCAAACTAGAATAATTAGCATTTATCACCAGCTGATAGAATAACACTAGCTCAGGCAGTTTTGAACTCTTTATATCTTTATTGGTGTTTGCACTTTTTCCGAGCTAAAGGAGTGGTGAAAAGTTTAGAGAAATTATTAAGAAGATTCATATGGAAGGGTTTTTTAGAGGTTAAATTCATGACAGAAGTATAATGGAAGGAAGTATATATGCCAAATGATAGAGGGAGTCTTTGTATAGTACTAATGGGAAAAATGATTTAGAGTAGTATTACGGACAAAGCATATCTATGGTCAAAATGGATCAACAAATACTATATAAGGGGGAGATGCTTATGGGAAATATAATACTTAAAAGGCCAACCTTACTTTTTTTACCATTTGAAACTTAAAGAAGCAATGTTAAGGTATGTTATATGAAAGGTGGGAAATGGGAATGAGGCTTCACTAATTTTTGACAGTTAGAGCAAGGTGGTGCTATAAATGCACATTGAAAATG
The DNA here is from genome assembly GCA_026546855.1 of Erythroxylum incrassatum. Classification (NCBI taxonomy): domain Eukaryota; kingdom Viridiplantae; phylum Streptophyta; class Magnoliopsida; order Malpighiales; family Erythroxylaceae; genus Erythroxylum; species Erythroxylum incrassatum. Next base: position 737,786 of record JANVCL010000007.1, read on the forward strand.
TCTGAGTAGAATAAACTATCCACTCAAGGACATTAAAGTTAAAGTGTAAATTTTAGACAATTAATAAGATAATGCTCCAAAGGAGCTCACTTAAATACTTCCTAATTACATTCCAAAAAGCTCCAAGGACTTTATATTTGGACTTCGAATATCTCGAGGATTTTTACCAACAAGTCCTTTAAAGCTCATAGTTGTTGGAATGACAGAGTTTCCTAAAACAAACTAGTATGGAACAACAACATTCGTCCCATGATGTCGTATCACTTATGGCTTGTGTTCAAAGGAAGGTGCTCTAAATCAGCGATGAGGAAGGATTAAAGGAGGCTGAAGATGAAGACGCGCGTATGAAAGTCAGCGAACAACCCGACCAACAACACTTGCACAACTAAGTTTCCATTGCTACATTTGATTTTTCCGTTGAGTTTCTCTCTCTATTACTGGCTATCTTGAGTTTCTCTCTCTACTGAACCGTTGAACTACAGTAATTTCGCACTGCTATAGTAACTTCGCCTGCTTTCCGTTCTGATTTTCAGACTTCCTCCAACTATGGAGAGTCCCCATGCTAACATTTTACCTGATTCTGCTGGCCACACTGCTAAAAAAGTCAGGATTCGGGAACGAGACGAAGATCCCCCCCACTGGCGCCAAATCTTTAGTCCACCTTTCCCAGCTTTAGTGCAGTGGTGAGTGGCCAGACTACCTCTAGAATTGGGGGAACTGAAAAGGAATGGCCAGAGGAGACCCCCATCGCAATAACTGAAGGTGATATCAAGATTATACCAAGCCACTATGGAATGGGGGTTGAGCTTTCACAGACTTTTAAAGGCAAACTTGACAACATTTGGGCTAATGTGGTTATCATTAAATTCCTTGGCAAAAAATTGGGATTCCACCTGCTCAAAACATGCCTACTCTCTGTGTGGAAACCTACTGGGCCTATCAAAATTGTGGACATAGAGAATGATTATTACCTTATCAACTGCAAGGATGAGGATGATTATATCAAGATACTCACCCAAGGCCCGTGGATCATCGCCGGTAACACGTTATCTGTGCAACCTTGGTATCCCGACTTTCGACCCTCCTCCGATAAAATCACTCACGTTGTGGCTTGGGTGTAGTTCCCTGAGTTGCCCATTGCCAGGTACCACTCAACTATTCTAACCGCTCTTGGTAACCTGGTGGGACAAACGGTCAAAATTGACCACCAAACCCAACTCACCCAGCGGGGCAAGTTCGCTCGAGTTGCGGTGGATATCGACTTAAGCTCCTCGCTCAGATCAATTGTGGAGTTAGACGGTGAGCCTATTAGGGTAGCCTACGAAGGATTGCCCCCCATCTGCTTTACGTGTGACTTGGTCGGACATGAGGAGCTGTCTTGCCCCACGCACTCGGCTGCGCCACTTGCTACTGAGCTAGCCTCGAGTGGTCCGCAGGCGCCTTCCACCGGCGACGACCGCACCCGACAGCCGGCTGTCAAAAATCGACGAGAGGAGTATGGGCCCTGGACGCAAGTCCAATGGCGTCCCCACCGTCAACTGCCCCCTGCAACGACCAAGCGACTTGCAAGACCCTTTGGACCATCACCAGTCGGAGCGTCGGGCTCGAGGTTCTTTGCTCTGACTGAACAGGAGCTGTTAGAGAGGCGAGTGGACATCTCCACCTGTGACACGCCGCCTGCGTCGACTCCACCCCTAATTCCCTCTCAATCCCTACCGCCAGCGCTGCTGAAGGAGTTTCGGTCGAAACGACAGTCAACCAAGGGCCACGGTAGTGTAGGTCAGGCTGGCGCGAAAACGTCGCCGCCCAGCAACATCAGCCCCATGCGTTGGACCACACTAGTCAGGCCCAGTCTCCTCCCACGGGGCCAGCTGTGCCCAACCCCATTCGGCCTCATTCCCAGCCCAACTTACAGGGCGGCCAATCTTCTGCTGTGGACCACGTGGCCCTTTCCATTCCTTCCCACGCCGATGTGGTCATTCCCGACTCATCCATTACCCTTCCTTTAAATACTGGTTCGGATAGCGGGGCCATGGATGAGGATCTTACTACGGATCCACAGGCCAATGCCTCAGCCACATCCGACCAAACATATATGGTTCCCCCTACACAACCGCCAGATCCAGGCCCAGCAGCGACAACCACCACATTTACCAGTTTAGGGCCTGACACGCAAATGGAGGAGAGTTCTCAGGAGTGCATCACGGATCCTAGTCGGGTGCAAACGAACACCCCGATTAGCTCGCATGTAGATTAATTCTCCTACCCGCTTTCATGAAGATTTTCATTTGGAATTGTCAAGGGGCTGGAGGTCGGACCTTCAAGCCTATCATTAAAAACTATCTCCGAATCCACAAACCACGTCTAGTCGTTTTGGTCAAGCCACGCATTAGTGGGCATCGTGCCACCAAACTTATCAGGAGCTTAGGTTTTTACCAGTCTTTCCGCGTTAAAGCAGCGGGGTATTCGAGCGGTATTTGGCTTCTTTGGAAAGAAGATATTGAAGTCCGCGTTCTCATCGCCCATTGGCAATTTGTCCATACCAGTATTAAGTGGGACCGTCGGTCTTTTGACTTCACGGCTATCTATGCAAGCCCTACTCCCTCGCTTCAACGCTACTTATGGCATTTTCTCCGACAAATTGCTAGGATCACCATTAAACCCTGGCTTTTAGGGGGGACTTTAACACTAAGTTGGAATGCACGGACAAATGCGGCGGTTCTCGTCTTCACCCGGTGGTCAACTCTCACTTTAGAGATTACGTGAAAAGCTGTCTTCTCCAGGATCTAGGCTTCACAGGACCTAGATTCACATGGCAACGGGGTCGCATCCTCACCCGATTAGACCGGGCTTTCTGTGCTAATAATTGGTATTCGACTTTCAGTAGCACTACGGTTAATCACCTTCCCTTTCTTAAATCTGATCACCGACCTCTGCTAATGTCTCTCAATAGCAGCGCGCCCCCTCCGCCGATTCATAGACCCTTTCATTTTCAAAATGCTTGGTTGACACATGCTGACTTTCGGCAATTTGTCGCGGAGCATTGGACTAATACCTGCTCGGATCTCAACACTGCTCACCGACACTTCGCGAAACAACTTCAACAGTGGAACTTCCACACATTTGACAATATTTTTTCCTGTAAAAGGCGCCTCCTGGCGCGACTCAATGGCATTCAGATAAGATTAGAAAGTGTAGACTCTAACTCTCTTCGGGAGCTGGAGGAACAACTTCGGGCTGATTTAGAGCAGGTCCTTTCTCAGGAAGAACTCTATTGATATCAGCGCTCTAGGAGTCAGTGGCTGAGCCAGGGTGACAGTAATACTAAATATTATCATGTGCTTACTATGGCCAAACGTCGTCACGTGACTTTCCCTTCTTTGAAGGATGCTAACGGGTATGAGTCTTCCGATTCGACAAGCATCCGGAGATTAGGCAAGAACTTCCTTGAACAACTCTATACGTCGGATGGGCGGACCCCTCCTGTTCGACTACTCCGGGGCCAGTTTCCCCCTACACCCCCAAGCACTGGAAGAGATGGCTAGCCCTCCTCAACTCGACGAAGTCAAAACGGCCTTCTTCACGTTAGCCCCTAACAAAGCTCCCGGGATCGATGGATTCACCGTTGTCTTTTATCAATCCCAGTGGGATACTGTGGGACCTTCACTCATCACGTTCATCCAAAGGATTTTTCAACATGACGTTTGGGAGTCTGCCCTGAATCGCACCATATTGGTGCTCATCCCTAAGACCCCATCTGCCACTTCCATTACCTAGTTTAGGCCTATCGCCTTATGCACTGTGTTATACAAAGCCATTACCAAACTCATTGTCAATCGGCTTAAACCTTACCTTGAAGATCTGGTCGCTCCGACCCAATGTAGCTCATCCCAGGGCGTTTAATTACGGATAATATTATTATCTCCCAAGAAGTTATCCACTTTATGCACAAGAAAATAGGTCAGAAAGGGATAATGGCTTTGAAGGTGAACCTTGAGAAAGTCTATGATCGTCTGTCATGGGATTTCATTCAAGAAACCTTATTCGATGTCGGCATTCTCGAGTCCCTGATTAACCTCATCATGAAGTGCATTTCCTCGGTCTCAATCCAGGTACGTTGGGCTGGGGACCTTAGCGAGGCTTTTCGGCCTACCCGAGGCATCCAACAGGAAGACCCTCTATCGCCATACTTTTTTGTTTTGTGTATGGAACGCCTCGAACACTCTATCTCTCGTGCGGTGACCCAAGGCCATTGGAAGCCTATTCGATTAAGCCACAATGGCCCCCCATCTCTCATCTGTTCTTTGTTGACGACCTCATCCTGTTCGTAGAAGCGTCGATTGCCCAAGTGACCATTATTCGGGATACGTTATCCTCCTTCTGTAATGCTGCAGGTCAATGAGTTAGCCACGCTAAATCGAGGTGCTACTTCTCCAGCAATATCCGCCCTCACACCACCCACTCTTTATGCACCGCTCTGGGGTTCCAACGAACAACGAACCTCGGACGTTATCTGGGCGTTCCACTGCTGCATAAACGCATGACCAAACGCACATATCAGTACATTCTGGACAACGTTCAGAAACGTTTATCGGGCTGGTCTGCTAACTTGCTGTCCTTTGCGGGTCGCACCACTTTAGTGCAATCGGTCATTGCGACCCTACCAAGCTACACCATGCAGACGGTACGCCTGCCCCGTAGCTTGTGTGATGCCCTGGAGAAATTAATGCGACAATTCTTATGGGGCTCTTCTCCTGGCACTCAGCGGCTTCATTTAGTTAACTGGGATTCAGTCTGTACTCCTAAAGAATTAGGGGGTCTCGGCATTCGGAAAATTCGCGCAACCAATGATGCCTTCCTAGCAAAACTGAGCTGGTCCCTGATTAACAGGCCCCACGCCCTCTGGGTTCAAATTCTGTCTGCAAAGTATAAATTTGACGCCAATCACCTCCCCAATTCTATTGGCACTGTGGGTGGTTCCATGGTCTGGCGGAGCATCAAAGCGACGTGGCCCATAGTGCTCGAGGGCCTCCGATGGAGAATTGGTAATGGCTCTAGAACCTGATTTTGGCTGGACCCGTGGGTCGGTACAGCGGGACCTTTACTTAACCACGCAACTACGCATATTCCTGATTCTTATCGCTACCTTAGTGTCATACATTTTGTGGACACTGACGGTAATTGGCAGTGGGACACTTTGCAATCGTGCCTTCCAATGTCGATATGCCGAGCCCTTGCTGGTATTTTACCTCCCAAAGACCACCTAGGCTCGGATAAGTTAATCTGGGCTCTTTCTAACACGGGGTACTTCACAGTAGCGTCCACATACTCCCTGATTATGGATCAGGAGGAAGTCTCGCATCATGGTATTTGGAAGGTCATATAGAAATGGAACGGTCTTCAACGCATTCACTCTTTTCTCTGGCTTCTTGCTCACGATCGATTACTCTCAAATCAGCATCGGGTTTGACGGCACCTCACTACGGATGGTGCATGTTCTCACTGTGGCCTCGAGGAATCCACACAACATATTGTGTGTGACTGCGGCAAAGCCCAACAAGTGTGGCGCTCTTTTCCTTTGCACATCATCTCTACTGAGTTCTTTCGTATGCCGGCCCAAGACTGGCTCACCACCAATCTTCATTCTTACCGCCAAGCTTTTGCGCACGATTGGTCCATCCTGTTTGGTGTTACCTGTTGGTTTCTTTGGCGTAATAAGTCCATCTTTGATGAGCGGTTCCTTTGGCCGTCATCATCTATTTATGTTATTTTGTCTTATGCAGGTCAATTACACCACGCATCCAGGTGGCAAGGTGGAGTGGGCCCAGGCTACTGGCCTCGACATGTGCAGTTAATTGGATGGAGCAAGCCCCCTACTGGGTGGGTCAAGCTAAATACGGACGGAGTGTGCAAACGACACCTACTCTCTGCCACAGCAGGTGTCATCATACGGGACAATGGCGGCAATTGGCTAGGAGGCTTCAGTCAGAACCTTGGCGCATGCTCGCCGGTGACTGCCGAATTATGGGGAGTGTATACTGGGCTTACACTCGCCTGGAACCTCAGCTATCGTCGGATTGAACTCGAAGTGGACTCGCTTCCGGTGATTAATCTCCTATCGTCTGCGGCTAAGCGGGCTAAGGCTCTTAATCTCCTGGTTCAGAGTATTCATGTACTGTTTACTCAGAACTGGACGGTTATCCATCGCCACATTTATCGGGAGAGCAACAGATGCGCAGACTGGTTCGCGAACTATGCCACACATGTTGATTTAGGAACCACCACTTTTGTAAAGCCACCAATTGGGTGCCACCTGTTTCTAATTGCCGATATGTCGAAACTCTGTATCCCTTGACTTGTAGTGTAAGCTATTTTCATTTCTCCCCCGAAAAAAAAGGAAGGTGCTCTTCACTAGACAAGATGCCCTAGCTACTTATATGTAACGTACTTACCAATTATATGAACAAGACCATGAATCACTAGAACATCTCTATTTTACATGTAATTACTCTAAATGAATTTAGGAAGTAGTCCTCATCATTAATCAAATAGCAATTAACACCTACAACTGAAGCCACTTTATTGTACAACTAAAAAGACATAACAGTGGGGATAAGACTATATTCTTACTCATGTATAGGACTACACTTTTTTTTGGATCTAGATGAAGGTATTTACAAGCGAATTCAATGATTAATCCTCTCGTTGGTTTAATTTAGACTATATTCTAAACAAAAACATTTATAATTAAAAAATTAACATTTGCTCTAATTGAATTATTATTTTTATTGAAAATAACATTTCTATTAATTAAGGGTAAGATTGCGTATATTAGACCTCCTCAAACTCTCCTTATAGTGAGATTTTAATGGGTGATATTTTTGTTGTTGTCGACAGAAGAGAGAGCCGTTGGAAAGACATTTGAAAACGAAGAAGGACGCATCTAATCTAACTCAGTAAAGATTAGTGCATAAAGACGAATGTCTTTGTCTGTCAATATAAAGAAAGATATTACGGGGACTGACTCAGAACTGATCTGACCTGACCAACAAACAAATAAATATTAATTAAACAGTAACGGTCGGTTATCCTTTCTTTTCTCAAGCAAACGGCTCTATTTTTTTTTTGAAGCGAGCGAGTGAGTGAGGTCAGCCCGCGTCTTACTCTAAATTTTGAAATGTCTTTTAAAAAGCTTTTATTCTTTTCTCGGTAAACGAGCTCTTCTTTCCGTTCTTCTGCCTCGCCTTCACCTCTATTTTTGAACCTCTTCCAAGTTCCAATCTTTTTCTGTTTTTCAAAACCATCTCTTATGAATCCAATCACACTTCTCTGATAGAATACTTGTCCATCCTTCTTCCAAGTCAATGGGTACTTGTCTAAGCAAGAAAACAACTTCTTCTCCTTTGAAACAACCCACGCCACCACCACCACAACCGCAACCAAACCACGTCGTAGTAGTACATCCAGTCAAGTCTTGTAAAAATGACACGGTCGATAAGGTGGAGGATAAGGAGCAGACGAAGAAGAAGATGGTGCTTGAGGAAGCAGATCCTAGAGTTGAAGCACCCAGAAAAGTGGAAGAAGGAGATGAAAGGGTGGTGAAGAAGAAGGAGGTGTTTGTAATCAAACACAGGAAGAGCCATGACAGAGAAAGAAGTGCGGAAATGGAAGAGAGTGGGGGTCATGATAAAATTGATGACATGGGGAAAGTGAGGACAACGGAGGACGAGGTGGAGGACGAGGTGGACGCCATTCTCATCCAATGTGGAAGGCTCAGCCGCAGCAACTCCTCTGGTGCTGGAAAGACTATTTCTTCTTCTGGCAGTGGTAGGAAGTACAGTGGTTCCAAAAGGAGTTTCGATTTCGACCAAGAAGGCAGCGACCTTGCAGCTGCTGGTGATGACGATGATGTTACGGATGAGAAGAGGCAGCACCGCCAGCGTAACCGTCAACGACAATCTCCTCAGGGAAGGAGGCGGACGCGGACGCCCAGTAGGGAAAGAGAGCAGAATCAGCGATCAGGAAGCAGAGAGAGAGGTAATGGAAGACGTGTGAGTAGATCACCTGGTAGGAGGTCCGAAGGAGGAACCACAACTGCTACTCCAATTATGACTAGTAATAACGCTAGTGATAGTCATAACGTTGCTTCAGGCAGTGTGAAAAGACCAGCCAAGATGGTATCTGTTCCTCCAACTGTCTCGTCCCTGGCGATGGATAAGAGCAATGAATCGCAAGCAGCAGCAGTAGCTGGTTCCAGTTCAAATACTATCAAACGTATATCTGTGAAAAGAGGTGTTGCTGAGGCCGCGGGCCATAGAAGTTCCGCGTCCCCACGTTCTCAGTCTCCTGCTAGACCGATTGCTAATGGCAGCAACAATCAGCAGCCTTCGCTTAGCAGGAGCTCGTCTGGGAAAGCTGAACATTCGCCCTACAGGAGAAACCCATTGACTGATATTGACACCAACGTTCTCCCACCACTCACTGCCAACAAGCCTACAGGGACCAACAACACACTAGCCAAAGCCAAGGATGTTCAGACTCAGGTATATATTTCATGCTTCCATTATTACTGCAAACTCAGGAGATGTCAAATTTTATGTCTTTTGAATTCGGATGCAGAAAGCAAGTTGTGAGACGGCCAACAGAGCCATTACTAATTCCACCAAGGTTGCCAAGGAACAGCCCACGGAAGAATTTAATGCCGTTTTGACCACCACTGTCGTACCCGAAAGCTTGAATCCTCACAGCTCATCAAGAAGCAGGTCTGCTAGGCAATCTCGGGACCTGGACTTCAATACTGAAGCTTTATTGAACCCACCACAATCTTCCTACACTGCACTTTTGCTTCAAGATATCCACAATTTCCACCTAAAGAACAACACAAACACCCCTTCTTTCTCACTTCCACCATGCGTTTCCAAGGCTTGCTCTATCCTTGAAGCAGTTGCAGACCTTAACTCCAGCACAAGCTCAAATCTTTCAGACCCCAAAACTTCTGATGACAAAAGAAGCCATGTTGCAGCAGTTGCGAATCTTGTTGGAAAGAAAGTGTCAGAGGTCAAAGAACCATTTGTAGAATCTGAAATACTTTCAAGTGATGATATAATGGAGCCTAGCTTTCACAAATATGTGACAGTGAGGAGGGGTGGCACCACCTTATGTGGTGGTGAAGATATGGATGGCCAAGAATCCTCTGGCAGCAATAGCTTTGTGGGCTGCAGCCAACAGCAATGGGGTGTTTCTGCCTCCTCGTGGGAACCCAATTCTGCAGATTCAACAGATCGTTGGACTTCCAGATCTAATCACAAAGAGGATGATGAGAAGAATCCACTGGGATTCCAAAGGCATACAACACCTGAACCGGGCCGCAATATGGAGGAAGCCAGGAGAGGATTCAGTGGGCAAAGGACAGGAATTGGGCTTGGAAGAGTTGGCACTGCAAGAAATGTCCAAGCGTCTCCTGTTGTTGTTGCAGCAAGTGCTTCAACCTAAGTCGTCCTCTAGCCGACTTACAGAGATGTGATTGTTGTTTCTACTCAGCTCAAGTTTTCAATTGTATACAACTTGGATTGTTGGAAGTTGCAAACTTACAACTAATTGTTCTGGATTTCGGTTGATTGAAAGAAATTCATTTTTCTCATCTTCTTTTCCATGTTAATTTTTTGTTTCCTAATCTTTCTTCCAAATTCCAATCATTAGTCATTAAATAAAATGATAGCTCAATTTCATCCTTACAGGACAAAAGCCCTTTTTCATGTTTTTTTTTTTCAGTTCTCTGAACGGACTTGCAACCGAAGTTGTTTAGAAATATGTGAATCAAGTAATGTTCTTTGTTAATAGGTACTCTTCTCTTTCACAAACATTGTTTTATTATAATGGAGCCACCATCCATTCTTCCACTGTTAAAACAGAAAAATTCAAGCTCTTCTCATTTCAAAGTTCTGGAATGAAGCGCTTTTTCAAACTTTAAGTTTCTACTAAACGACACAAGAAAGAGCAAGCAACAGGAAGAGGTCGCAACAAATTATCATGACGCCATTACAATTATTCCAAAACTTTCCTGCATTACAAAGCCAATCTAAGCAACTTACAAGACAATTAGAGCAAGCTATTTTGAAAAATTCATGAAGCAGTAGCTCATTCAGAACTAAATCCTTTAGCCCTTCATGGAGGTTGCTTTCACTCTTACAGATGGAATAACGGATCCACCGAAACTGAGAACCCAACATGTAGGCAATAATTGAAACAAATCCGAGATACACTGGTTCCAAGCATAAGAGGTTACCTGAGGAAATGACTGAGTGTTTGACCAACCATATAGCAATATAGGATTTCAGTGATTCCTAACCATATTAGCAATCCATGGCTAAAGTTTCATGCTTATACTTCTCTTGTCAACTTGATTCTTGAATTCACCATAGACGTATACTATTAATGCTCTCAATACAGAAGCATGGCACCAGAATCAAAAGACAAACTGTATGATATCTGCTTAGCTTATCTATGGACCAAAACTGATCACTGTTTCACTCAATACTGTTGCGGTAATTAACCATGTATATTGCAGCCACAGTAACAGAAGCCCCAACCAGTTGCAAAGGTGAGAAGGTCTCACTAAGATATAGAAACCTGGAATTAGAAATATGAATATTAGCAATGCACTATTTACAAGCTGTAGCTGCCATAACAGACCAGACAGTTTGTGTTTGAAGCATCTTACCCAAAGATTGAAGCAAACATGGGGGTTAGAAAGGTCAGAGAACTAAGCATCGTTAAGCTTCCTGAAAAATTAACTATCCAAATTAGTTTGAACAATAAATCTAAAGTTAAACTCGAAGTATCGTGTGCAGCAGAACGGGGAGTATGAAAAAGTCGATGGCGACATGGTGTAGACAACTTTAGTTTAGATTAAGAAAGGAAGACAAGGAAAAAAGGGGAAAATTCAAAATTGAATTTCAGTAGGCTCAACCTTTTGTTGCATTGTAAAAGTAAATCCCATAACTGATGGCACTACCAAAAACTGATGTATATAGGAGGGCCAATATATCAGTTGTTGTAAGCTCTTTAAGACTTCCCTCAAAAGCAGGATCATGATTGAGAAAGGAGATAAGCAAGAGAGGAAGACCTCCGACAACCATGTGCTGCAACGAGAATTGCAAGAGAGACGTTATGCCATTCCATTGCTTGGCTTAAATTCATCAGAATACAGAATAAGTTAATTAAAAGTAGAACAAAATTCAAAGACCAAAATCCACAGTAGTGTTGAATACAGGAAAATGTATGGAAGTTGAGTACAATAATTTGTGATTCGCAATCCATTTAAAGCCTCCAGAGAGTAAAGCCACTACCACTTAGATCACACAGAGAGAGAGAGAAGAGTAATTTTTAGTAATGATAATAGGTTATGAGTTCTGAGAGGAATTGAAGAGACAATCACTGTACCAACCAAGTTTCAATTACCAATTCATCAGCTGTCTCTTTACTATCACGATAGAATAGGTCTGCTCATAAGAGATAAATCTTGGATGGATGTCATGGATTAGGATAGCCTACCCATCCAGTTGCCATTACAGGATCAGAGTACTTTGTAACCCAGCGAACCATGACTGTACCAACTGCCATGCTCTGAGCTGCAAGAAGCATCCACCATTCTCCGCTTCCCCATAGAGAAAAATTTTTGTCATCAAAAGTCAATGTTGGTACCTAGAAAGGCAAGTATATCCCTAGTTGCAATCAGACGCAAATAATTGTTAACCAATAATATATTTTCACTTGCATAGTAGCCACTAAGCTGTAAATTGATTATACTACCTCAAGAACAGAACAGAAGCAGCAAATACTTGTAAGCATCTGAGTCTAATAGAATTCCTGATTGATAAAGCTACCAATAATGCTCCAAGAAGGACAATATTAAAGGGGATCTGTAGTTTTATCATCTGATTAAACAAACATTTTCCTTTTGTATTATATTGACAAAGTCTACTTCACAAGTGTGACAAAAATGAGATCTACCACATTTTTTAATTATTTAACCAAAACTAGTGAGGTGTTTTAAGACGTTGAAACGAAATCATAGCATCCAAATATCGATCACTGAAATATGAAGGCTGAAGAGATTATTTTGAGTGGTTACCTCAAGAAGTACAAGTCCTATTACACCAAGAACAAGTCCTGCAACTCCAACAAACCCGATGGACTCACCAAATAATAATGCTGCAAGTATTGCAACTGTCAAGGGTTGTGAATCAATTATAACCTGCAGTAAACAGAAAACATAAATTCTCATTAGTTTGAAGACTCACCAAAATAAATTTCTATATTCAAATGAACCATTCTTGTATCTCTTTCTCTCCGATAAAGTACCAGCTCTACTTTTTAGGGGTGAATTGAATTGATAGCAAGATATTCACTTCCAAGATAAAATTGAGTTTCTTCTCTTTAGACTTTTAATTCAACGCTTCTTTCCTGACTGACTATGGTGCTCGTTATTGGACCAATTACTTTCCAAAATTCAACAGTTGTGTTGATTGATATATTGGCCCAAGTACCCTTATTCCCACGTAAAAAGAAACGAAGATGAAGTTGAAGTTGAAGTTGACGGTTAACGTGTGTAAAGAAGCAAACATACACTGCCCAAACCTGCTGTTGTCCTCTGCAAGCCTTCCGCAAGAAACCCCTGTGATTTTCACACACACACACACAAAAAAGAAGAAGCATACTTTAAACACAATTTCAGATGGAAATCAACATATATATATATGTTTATCTGTAGAGAACAACAAGAACAGATAATGGAAGCTTGTGGCGTACCTGAAAGAAGGTAGCGTCAACAAGGGCAAAGAGAAAGATGGAAAGCCAAGCAGTGAAACCAGAGGGCATAGGCCTGCCATTGGAGATAGCAAATGCAACCAAAAGGAAACCAGCAGGAATTAGACGAAAAGAGGCCACAAAGAAAGGGCCTACCATTGGCAACACCTCCTTCATAGCCACCATTGCAGTTCCCCAAAAGAAGAAAGGACTCACCAACACTCCAGCCTCCATTGCCCTTTTCAGTACATCCAATTCCACTGCATCTTTAGCATCCTCTTGTTCTTCTTTTTGTTTAAGACTGCCTTTACTAAACGCAGCTGAACCTTCTGTTTCAGAAGAGACAACACACTCGACATCCAAGCCCGTCCCGACGCAATCAATAAGATCCTGTTTATCAATGGCGGCGGTTGATGATTCTTCCGTGTTTCTACTGCTAGTGGTGCAATTGGCAATAAGGAACTCGCCCCTCCTTCCTTTACGATGATAAGAAGAAGAGAGTGATGCATAGAAGTTGAAAGCATTCCCGTTACGGGTTGCTTCCTGACATGAATTATGAACATGTAAACCATTTCGTAAAGAAGAAGAAAAAGAAGTGGCCTTCATAGAATTAAGAAGTTGGGAAGTTGGTGCAGAGCAGGATAAACAAGGGGAAGACATCATTCCCCTCATCACCTTCTAAATTTTGTGTTATGATAGTTCTTCAGACTCACATAGAGAGACATCTTCGATCAGATATCAGAATAACCGGTGGTGAATCTGAAGCCCACGTCAACTTAAAGTGTCTTGTTCCCTCTCTCTCAATCAGACAATTATTAAATATATAAATTTTTAATTGTGATTCTCCCTAAGTTATAAATATTTCATAATGTATAATGTGTAGTACAAAAACAGTTACTCTATTCATCAGCTAAGATTGTGTATTACCAAATCTCTGTAAATCTTACATATTAGCGTGACTTTTATTAAGTTGTATTTTTTATATCAGATTTTTATTTTTTAAATTACTTGTACCGTATTTCAAGTCATAATATATATTGGTAAAAATAGGAATTGAATTTATCTCTTATTTTTTTAATCTAACTTGGAGAATGGTGTGACTTTGTCACTATTATCAGATTTAACTTTCATAGAATGTATCAATAGCTTTTTTTAGTCTAATAGCATACAATTTGACTAGATACTAAGCATAAGATAAGTAAACAGAAAAGAAAATTATAAACGAAAAGAACAGGAGATTCTAGAGGATATTCTATTCGTCTTCTGAATCTTCGACACAAGAACTTTTTTGTGTCGAAATAATAATGATTCTTGATACTGCTCGTCTAAGATTTCTATTTTTAGTTTTTATGTTTATGGGTTTAACATAACCTCCCTGTTGTTTTTTTTATATGTATAAATAAATAGTAGTTCATAAATGAAGAAGAAAGGAAATCTTTTCGATCAAATAGAACGTTTTCAATGAACTTGTAAAACAAATTCAACTTTGACGAGATACTCAAATAAATAAAATAAAAAATAAATAGAATAAAATAAGGTTATATTAGTATAGAAAATTGGCATGACATCGGATCCACAGAAATAGATAAAATATCTATCATAATTATGTCATCGAAGAAAAGGTCATCGAGTAATGAATTCTTTTTTTTCCTGATAACTTTGATAGTATTCTATCAAGGAACAAATGTTCTAATTCAATTAATAAAATTAGGTTTTCAAAAACTCCATTATAGTTATGTATTAGCCTATGGTGTAAAGGTTTACATCATACATCTCACTTTTATAAGAATTCAACCTACTTTTTTTTTAGTTAACTAATTTAGGTAAGGCTTGATGTCTGAATAAAAACTATTAATCAGATATGAGATAAGGACTAAGTATTGTTGCTAACAAATTTTCTATTATTTAATCTAAAAAATAAATAATTTATTTAAAATGGATAGGATTAACTAAACTAAACTAAAAATACTAATACAAAATAACAAAATCATAGTGAATAATGAGAAAGAAACAATCAATTAATAGTTAAGAACCAAATGAAGAATATCTTAAAACCTTTATGTCTAAATTTGTCTTGATTCAATGATTAACCCTAATTTCTTAGACCGATAGAAATTTCAAAGTTACAACCATATTCTTTTTCAAGAAACACAACCCCTATCCTTAAGTTGATTAATTGAATTTTTTTTTTCGATTCTAAACCCCTATTTTTTTTCGATTCTAATTTATAAGATTTATTAGGTCCTATCTTTACAATTCCATGTTTATGATTCAAGTCATAAGCTATTCCTACATATGAATTCTCAATTCCTATATATAAAGATGAAATTGGTTTAAAACACTAGCATATTTTAATTTAACATAAGGTATAACCATGAATTACTTACAAGAAAACTTAGGTCTTTTATTAATTCAAAGAATCAATTCAAACATAGGTATAAGATTCATCTAGTCTAGATCTATCCTAATTTAATTCATACTAAGGTAAAGAAATCCAACAACAATTAAGAAAGAAAACAAAACAGAAGAAGTAATTCTCTTGAATTCTTAAAGTTTTCTTTAGTGAATCTTATAAAATTCCGTGAATGCCAAAGCTTTTCAACCAACCCATTTATCCACCAGTGGGATGTGAATTTTAGTAACATGTCAATCTGGCAAACTATTAACTCCCACCAAAGAGCATAACTGACATCTTCAGTCAATAACCAAACTGGCAACTTTATCAACAACTGCTACTCCACAAGAGAGACAATGCAACATTTTTACCCTTACCATGGTTAAGGCAACTCCATTGTCTCCCATACAGTACAGAATCAAAATCACAACACATCTGTACAAGCTAATCAACCACGAATAAGGAGTCCTCGAAGGGAACCAGCCACCCCCCGCTTTCTTCCCTGCAAAATTCGAGATGCAGTGAGTTTGTCTCAAAAATTTTCCCACTTTATGTAATAACTACATTGCACCCCAGTGAAGTTCTGCCAAATTAGGGAAGTTTATTACCTTCTCGTTGTTAAATAAGTCCTCTGCAATTGCTTCCATTTGCTTTCGCTTCTTCTCTTCTTTCACAGACTCAAGCACCTTGTCAGTCTCGCAATCAGATTCTCTAACCAAAAAAAAAAACACAAACTTATAGCAAACAAGATGTTCAGAAAGCAATGAAATTAACAACATTCTGTGTTAAGGAGAAAGGATCTGACTTGTACGGATATTTGGAGAATGGAACCAAATTGTTGAAGCTATTCCCTGATTGAGTATTTCTCTGTGAAAGAAGGGCAACACAAGAGCTTGGCATAAATCAGAAACAGTATTCGTAAAAGCAAAAAGGCAGATAAAGAAAAGGTAATTCCACAGACAATTGTTAAAATAAAGCAAAAAGAAAGGAAATAGCTGCAACATATTTTTACTTTTCAGACTTCGAAAGGAAAAATCTAAATCCGACTCTCAATGCGATTTTAACTGCATAAAGGGCAATAAATTAACCTGCAACTAATGGCATCGTCCAACTACTGTAAGGTTATTCAAACCCAACATGGCATGCTACCCTTTGTTAAAATTTATATCACCTCAACCAAAAAACAATGACAGAACAGGAGTTGATAGACATAAATTAAGAGGGAGGAATGACAAAAAGTTTCTAACTCCTGCTGCAAATAACTACATATAGTCCAAAACAAAGAGCCAAATGGATCATTATGAAGGAAAACGCTTAAGGTAGCAGCAACAGGGAAGAAAAATACCAATACCTTTCTGAAGCGTTTAAAATTCATGACACCAATATTTGAAGTAGAACAAATGGGAAAAGGTAAACTCAAATCCTTGGTGATTAGATCTTGGCTGTAAATGACATCACAGTTTCCACTTTCAGACTCGTTATTCTTCTCCAATTTTGCTCTCATGCCACCATCATTGTCCACATTTCTCACAGGACACCTATCCTCTGATTTAACAGAAAGGTCCATGGATGCCCCTACATTGTTTGTGCATCTGGGAGCTTTTATGCCAATATCAGCATGGGCACGAGTTGATGTTGCTGTTTCTAGCTCTGCATCAGAATCTGCTACCACTGTCTCATCTGTGGAGCATGATGATGAAACAGCCACTGGAGGATAACAAATAAGAGGCTAAATCATCTTGATATGATCAAGAAACGTTTTATATGATCATATTCCATGGATTTACCATTTCATTTACAAATTAAACGAAGAATGATCAATCCAATGTTGTTGAAGAAACATTTCAATCAACTTTGGGAGAGAATTAAAACCATGGGTAACCATCCTAAGTCCATTGTTGCACTAAGAACACAATCGGTTTTTGTTTTTAAGGAAAAGATTAAAAACACAAAAAGGGATGTTAAGATCCCTTAGTATTCAAGACATTAAAAGCCAAAAGTAACTTGGGTAGAGGAAACCAAAGTAGCAAGATATGTATCCTGCTAATAGAACTGTCTGGTACAGTTTTTGAAAACACTATCGATTGAAAGAGCAACCATGAAAAGAATAAATACTTACCACACGGAGATGTCAATATAGATGAATCCAGGCATCCAGATAATACAGCACATAATAAATCTGCCTCATTAACTCTAGATAATGAACTCCATTTGCTGAAGTGATTAAGCTTACTCACTGATCCACTAGGTATAACACACACCATCTGGCCGTTTCCTCCATAATCCAAACCCTAGATGAAATAATTAAAAGGATATCAAAATCTATGGTACACAAAATATAGACATCACCAGGCCCAAGAGATCCAATCAAATTCTGCAGTCCATGACATATGCTTTGATATATTTCATACCAGAAGCAGCAGAGAACACGTGAAAAGTGTGAAACCCAAACCAAGGAACAAAATCAAACTGCAAATGGATTAAAGACGTATAAAACAACGTTTTTGATACAGAAAATATCTTTATATTGCATCATGGAAAATTATAATCAAGATTTCTTAACTTAAAACAAAAACACCATATCTACTAAAATTGCCACAAGTTATTACGAAACTTATACCACGATTAAGTGTACAGCATTACAGTTACAGAGACATGGAATTCATAATTTCTGTTAAAGAAACGTGCAGAAACAAATAAAGAGACAAAGCAACTTCACATCCTTACAGTATACTGATGTATGTGTGCAACTTAATGAATCATATTATACAATCAAGTGCTTAAAATATCATGAAGCCTAAAACAACCTGAGCTCTTTTAAAAACTTCAACAAAATTTACTAAGCTCATCCCCAAAAGAAATAAGCAATTACATAAAGGTGACAAAATATTGTTGGTAGCAAGTGATGGAACCTTTTCACGTAATCTGTCATTGCCACAAACAGTGAATGAAAACATTTGACATTGTCAATCAAAATCTAAAGTGCATTCAGAGTTCAAAGTCTCATAAAACAATAAATGAAGGTTACATTCACAAAGAAAATAAATGAAAGAAAATTAGATTGTGTAACATTTTTAAGTACCAAATAAAGCAAATAATAATAAAGAAGCAAAACGAGGATCACTTAAGTAAGATTGAATCATTCTTTTCTATATTTTTGCTGCTGCCCAACCTAAAATTGGTGACGTTACTTACAAACAACAAGTTGTCATCAAATATGCAGATTAAAAAATCAATACACAGCCTAATTTCTTGTTTTCTTTTATCTTTCTAAGTTTTCTGAATGCCTTATCAGCAAAGGTACATAGGATCACTTTAAAAGCTTTAAGTTTTCCCAACACTGTACAGTGGCAAACACAAAGCGATGAGATGACTTTAAGTTCGACAAAAGTAGAACATTTTCATAATTTAACACCCCATCTATCTATGTTTTCAGATAAGGGACAGAAAACAAATTGTCAACACCTGAATATGGAAGTTCTTTAACATCAAGGCTTGCATTTTCTTGGAATCCACAAAATAACCAGAGATATAAACTCCCATGAACTTTTTAGCTATATTCACATCTTAGTAACTCTCCAGTAATTTCTCAAGAACACATTCCAAAACACATGTTTTTGTTAACCAATAATATAAATGTTAAACATGTGAAATCAGTGCAGAGAAGCAGTCGAGTCTAGTTTTCCAAGTCAGACATTGACAAAGAAACTCTTATTCAGAAATTTTTACTCAAAAATGAATTTTCTTTCTTAAAGCTTTCAATTATCAAAATTCAGCCATGATCCAAACCAAGTAAAACAACTGTGGCGGAAGCAATAGAGTTTAGATGTCTCAGTCACCTTTGAGCAGAAAACATTTTTTCAACAGTAAATGTGCTTTTCTCAATTGTTAAAATGCAATGAAGCTTTCCTACTGAAAGAAGGTAACTTTTCTAGGAATTTTAAGAACCTTCTAAGGGAAGCTATGTGTATGTTCATTTCTACAATGTCCCAAGCAACTCTTTTTAGAGCCTAAAGAAGCTCTGTAGTTTTCAGCATTCTTGAAGTTTTGATCTAAGAACCCCTTTCCACTATATCTCCTTGTAACCCATGCAATAACTAGCAAGAAATTCAAATCAATCAGAAAAGATGAAACTATCAAAACTGATATGTGAAAGCTAAAAAAGGAGCTCCCAACTGCTAACCTTGCCAAAAGAAAAAAGGAAAATGGCAGACCTGTAACTTAAAAAGACATGTAGACATGAATAATCTCAAACTATGTTGACAACAGTCCACAAAACCAACCCATAGGATCCCCAAGAGGGACTGGAAATCCAACCCTCATTCCTGTTCCATGGAATAATTTTGTTTAGTAGATGCATACAGCACAAAAACTTGTTAGCATGATTGTGAAGTCAACCAGCCAATTAGCATGATTGGGAGATAATAGGAGAAAGCAGATGAGCAATTATTGGGACGAGCAGGCCAAGCCAGCCAATTAACATAATTGGAAGATAATAGGACAAAAACAATGAGCAATTATTGGGAGGATCAGGGAAAGGCCTAATTGGTTGAATGAGTGGTAAGAACCTAGCCAATAACTCAGTTAAGATAGCTAAATTTCACATTCTGTAATCTCTCTAAGCTTAACTGGTATTGCTATATCAATGGCTAGCCCACGGTTTCCCTTCCTAAAGATAACCAGGAAAAGATTACAAAGGACTTGACAACATTGCAAATATTTCAGCTGATTGTGTTGCAAAAAACAACTTGGACACACCATGATTCATCCATTGCAATATTCAGATTCCAAAAAAAATGTAGTTACCTTGAACAAATCAATTAAACATATGGAGATAAGAAATTTTATTCAAACAAATTAACAAATAAAATTCATAAAGTACTCACCTGACTAGTTGAACAAAGTTCTTCAATCAACGTAATATTTGAACCAGCTGATTCCAATAAAGACTGCAATCTGTTCCGAGACTTATACTGTAAAGGGACAAAAAAAAGGCATAACTGTATGTCTATAGAGATAGAGATTAGTTACTTGATGGTCATAGAAAAGTAGCAAGCTTCAACTAGACATATTTTCTTGTTAATCTCAGCAGTATGAATATCAGTCTCTTGTTAACAAAACCATCATTAGGAGGCAGATTGTTAAGGTTATGGCTCTGATCATTCAACATCTCCAAACAAAATTAGTAGCCTTATTACCAAGATCACAGCATCTTCCTTTAAGCAAATTACATAAGATAATTCTCTTGGTTCAGTAAATTACCATCAAACTGGCATATCTTACCCCAAGCCAGAAACATAGCAGGTAAGTAACAACTAAAAACCTTCCCAGTCATTCCCACCACACCCTAGATAAAGGATTTGCGTGCACTTGAGAGTGCCAAGTTGATCTTGTGGACAGATATAACTACAGAAAGTCGCTAATACTTTCCATGCCAGATATTGTTAGAGAGACAGTTAAAACTTTTGACTAGAAATTACCATTTTTGATGCTTCCAGTATAAAAGTGTAACCTTTCAAACAGTCAGCACGAGTTCCTGAATCTACAATTTTGACAGATACCCCATCCACTGTCAATTTTGGAAGATAACTGCAGAGGAAAACAAATATTGAACACAAAACGTCATTTCATTGGAAATATGTATGGAACAGTGTACAAATTGGCAGCTCACCTATAAGTAAGACCAACATAATACTTACGAGGTCCAGTTCGGAATTTCTGGGACCAATCCTTTTCCTGCCATGAACTAAACATCGGCAAGTGAGAATTAGGAACAATGTACAAGCTGAAGCAGATGCCTCAGGTAAGATAAGTAAGCATGGTAAGTAGCACTGATGTATCTTTTCGTATGTAACAATCAAATACATTATGCAATGATTAATTACTGACCCTCAAACTGTCTATATATGTTTAAGAATACTTCTGTATGGGTAAGGTCTTTGAGATTCATGTAAAGGATGAAATTTTTTAAGTGCTTTACAAGGTACTAAGTAATTGATGTGATCCCGGATCTAGCTTTTTTGGTCCAAAGCTTCCACATCTAGGGGAATTATTGTGTCAATCCAGGCTTGGGCCATTACAAGTGGCGCCAAATATCAACCCCTTAGTAAATTACCAGTGAAATTATGGATCCTAACCTAGACCATAAGCTTGAGTTGAAGTTTGTTTATTCCACTATTTTTTTTAAAATTTTAAATCTGATTGGAGACCAAGTTCTATAACGATTGAATTGAAAAACCAAAATGTTTTTTATATTTCACTAGTTTTCTCATTGGAATAAAATGAAAAGAAAAATTGCTTCCTTTTTGTCTTGAACTTCGGTTTTCTAGCAGGTCAAAGCAATACACCATAGTGAACCATTGTAACCAATTCTGATCAAGTAAAAGTGTGTGCCTCTATGTTGTCTATAATGATCAAGTGGCATGACTCTGTTTGAGTTTTGTTGATAGATTAATCAAGTTAAACCATTTCAACATGTCTAGGACTTGTAAGCTTAAAAAGAAGTAAAATTTGTACATTTAAAAGACCAGCTTCAAGATTCCAATGACTAATTCTGTTCAGTATCCTAATTTTGTGGACATGGGCTAGATTGCATAAGCCACTAGGCCTAGCTGAATTTCACTAATGCATCTCATTCTAAGACTCACGAGCAATTACTGACAAATATCAAGCATGCATCCAGATGGAAGAATAAGAGAAGAGGAAGTTATCTAGAATATGATGTGGAAGGTCCTTCAAACAAGTATTGAAAATGTGGACATAAATTATGTCTGTACAAGAAAATTGTGACCTAAGGCCTAAAATTCCTGAGAATGTCTTTTTCCTACACGCCCCTTTACAATGATCCTCAATTTAGATTTAGTGAAGAAGGAAGGGAAACAAATGATAGGAAAAGAACTAATGATGACACCCCAAATCACCATTCAAGTTTCACATGATTTTTACAAGTTAATGCACCAACTGCAGAAACATTTAGATTAAAGTTCAAAAAGTAGTTCCCAGCATGATTAACCTACATTTTGCAACTACAAAACATGTATAAACCCAAAGAAGAAATACAATTTCAATTTGATGTTGAAAAGTTGAATCGGTTCCATATAGACAACATTCTATAAGTAAATAAATCTGTAAATGTAAATAAAAATTTAAAAAACTAAAACTGAAAGTTAATTTTAAAATAGGCAACTACTAAAACTTTATTTAAGGATGAAGTTAATTGCACGTACTTTGTGATATAATAAGTGAACCAAGATAATGTTATATTAAAATCTGGGGCCTAGGGATAGTTGTCAACAATACAAAGTCCAACGGTGAAAAATAAATTTCAGAAATGTTTTGGCTAAAATTGAAATTGGAACAATTTTTGTGCCTTTCCATACCAAGTCACCATTGGTTCCAATTTTTCAGTTGAACTAATGAGCAGCTCTGGTTTTCTATACACTAGAAAAGACAGATAATAGTTCAAGTACCTCAACCCAAGTCTTGAGGACAACAGGTTTCTTAGCAACAATAGCTTCAAGTAGATCTTCTTTCACTGGCATGAGTTCATCCACAAGAACATGTGTGCAGTCTTCGCTGAAATGGTAAGTGATCTGAGCGCCTGTCATGAAAGATTTAAGTGACTAATTATGATATGTGAACAGTAAGGCTAAAGAGAAACTAAGCAATAGGTAAAAACTTGGACTAAGAACTGAAGTGCCTTAGCTATAGCTAACATCAGTATAGCTGTAAATGCTACACAAAAGAAATTGAAAAATGTTTCACAAATAAGAAATATGAAAGGAAGCAGAAATCTATGGAGAATCTTTAAAAAGGTGCTGCTCAGTAACCTATTGATGAAACCTTCTTGGGACTCAAGGAAGTAAAGGAAAAAGTTGAAGAGGAATAACAGAAAGTAGTCATGAGAGGAAAACAAGGTTCATCTAATCTAAAGGTGGCAAATTGCTCAATTCAATATAAGTTTTTAGTAATACATTTCCTTTCTTCTTATGCACATATCCACTCATATATCATTCTAGAGCATAAAGATAGAAGCAAGCAGACAACAAATCATAGTGAAGAAAATAAACATTGCCCACATGTAAATGGTTACACTTCAAATATGAACATAAACCTTTTAGGTAATCTTGAGCTAAAATGGTGTGGCTTACTAACCGATGGATGAAATTTTTTCTTGTAAGGGGTCATTCACTTGAAAGGACTCGGCACAGTAGAGGAAAAATAGAAGTGGAACAAAAGAAAACCTGGCAAAAAAAAAAAAAGTTCCAATCAAAATGATTATATCACAGGAACTATAGCAGAACATTTGCTTAAGTTCGAATTCACACCAAAGGATTAAGCTAACTAATAGGAATCAAATCACAACCACGGCTGTACCTAAGTTGAAACCGTGTCATTATATTCACTGGAGAATACTAACAAAAATAAAAGAAAACTGAACAGTCATAAATCAAAAAGCTAAAAACAGAAGATCGTGAACTTACCTATAAGTTGCATTACCAGCTCCAAAGGAAACCAAGTCCCCATTCTTTAAAGTGATTTCTTTGTTGGGGAACTCATGGACCTTATCCTTTGATCCGAGATTTCTATTGATGAATGTTCCATACTTGGAGCAATCCCGAATGCGGACCTTTGTGGATATGGTGGAACCCAATGAAGAAATCATTTCATCGACAAGAATTTCAGCATGGACGCGGGAAACTCCTTTGTCCTTGTTGATAATTACATCACAACCTGAAGATGGAAATCATTGATATGCATAAGAGAGTTGAATAGATGAGAAGAGACCACGACCATGCTAGAAAAGAGCTGCAAGTACCTTTTCGTCCAACTTTATATGATCCCTTTGTGAAAATGTAATATCTTTCTTCACCTGTCGTAAGAAATCATCCAGCACTCAATAAAAAGAACAGCTTTTTGCTACTTCTAGTTGAACTTCAATACCCAATATCATAATAAGAACTTGAATGCCTACTATGTCTATATCACAATAACAAATAACAGAGAAAAGGAAGCAGACAAAAGACTAAACAAAGAGAGGATGCCTGAAAGAGGATCGGCGGGAGACAAAGCCCAGACCATCGTCCCGTCCTTCTCGCTACTCTAGGGCGTTGAGGAGTATTTTGTCTCACATAATTCAAATTTAAACTTAGGTTTAGGTACCGGACAGGACGTCGAACCAAAAGTTTTGCTAATCACCGGTTGAATCGGTTGAATCGGTGAGACGTTATAATTATATATAATATAAGTAATATTTAAATAAATAAAAATTATACTAAATAATATAAAAAAATTTATTAAATCAGTAGTCGAACTAATTCGACCGATCAATTGACCGATTTTTACCAATTCTTACTAATTTAATTAGGAGTCGATTTTTTGGGATGACCCGAACCGAATAATTGACTGGTCACCGATCGAATCTACCGGTCCGATCCAAGTTTGGATTTAAACTAATTCATTTTAAAATTGATTATTATAACTCTTAATAAAATAACAAGAATTAAGGAACTTATTAAACTCGTAAATAAAGTTCAATTTGTTAATATTTGCACTTAAATTATTACAATATTTGTCAAGTGTATAAAAATGTTAATATTTAAAGAATAAAATAGTTTAACTAATGAAATTTTATTTTTTTATTGATGTTATTTTAAGTTTTAAAATCAAACTAATAACTAAATCAACTTTGTTTATATCGATCATAAATATATAAAATCTCAAATTATGGTTTGTAGATAGAAAACTTGTAAAAAAATTTACATTTATTTAATTTTATAATATTAGCTAGAATTATTAAAAATAATAATAAAATATACAAACTTTTAATTTATAACAAAGTAACACGATGTTAACCCTCAATTTAATAATGTTAATCACATAAGGAGAATTATTAAATATATGGCATACAAGTAGAAGGTTGGTGACATGTAAAATAAAAGAATTAAAAATTAAGGTAAATTATATATGGGATAATTAACATTAAAGTGTCTAACCTTTTAGGATTTTTTTTTCTCAATATAGTGTCTAATCTTTTAAAATTTTCAATTGAGTGATCAATTTTTTAAAACCTTAATATTTCAGTTCAAAATGTTTCAAAATGTTAGTTATGTTAATAATTTGCTAATTTGGATAACAAAATCTTTGTAGTTTTTGTTGTTTATGACATGGAGATGTTTACCTAAACTGTTAAGATCTTGAAAGTTTGATCACTCGATTGAAAAAAATTAAAAAGATTAGGCATTTGATTTTTTAAAAAAAATCCTAAAAGGTTGGGCACTTTGGTATTGGTTATTCCATTATATAAAATATCAAACTTTGCTTATAAGTGGTAGCATATTAACTTTAGAAGCGACACTTGAGCTCATCGAAGAAATAGACATAAATAACTATTAGTGATAGTCTAATAGGGCGCTCATGGACAAGAAAGCAAGTGTACACAATATGGAAGTTGTCATTACATTGGTAACTCATGTTGAGACTTTAACTAAGAAACTTAGTAGCCTGAACACACCAATAGGACTAGCTTAAGCATTATGTTATGATATATATGAGGGAGGACCTGTGAGAAATGAATGTTAAGCCAGTGGATCAAATGCATTATATGAGGATTTTCTAATGACAAATAACTCCTACATCAACAATTATAATTTACAGTGGAGGAGTCACCTAGATTTTTACGGAGAAATCATGTAGCCTAGAAGCAACCTTTATATGGATTCTATTAACAATAGCAATGAGAGAATAAACCAAGCTTATAAGAGATAGACCCTATTTGGTAAATAGCTTATAAGCCAAATATTGACAATTTGAGATATGTTAATTGTTTGACCATATTAAACAACCGATGGAGATGTTGGTAACCAACTGATTGGTTTGATGGATTAACCCAATCAGCTGATTTTAAAAAAGCTCTTGTGTAGAAGCATTTTGTTCTGTTGCTGAAAATGTAATAAATACAAACGGTCAATTATACCCTTTAAGTTATTGCTATTACTTACATTTTTCTGCAACCAAGGGAGCCATGCATGAACGAAACCAACATACATGAAAGAAGCCATCAACAAAACTATGTATGAATGAAGCCATGCTATTACTTGTGCCATTTAAATTTTATTCTGCAAAGCCATGCATGAAGTATGCTAGCATGTTACTGTAGCTTAATTTATTTTGAATTATGTTATATTAACATGGACTATATTACTCTAGCATAATTCAAAATAAATTCTTAATTCATCATAGTCTCTCGAGAGGTTATGTAGCAGCCATTCTTCTCAACTCATGTGCTTACCAAGCTTGGAAAAGCTCCAAGCTCAATTTTCCACTCCATGCGTTTATCTGCAATTAAGGAAGCCATACATGAACGAAGCCAACCTAAATGAGAGAAGCCATTAATAAAACCATGCATGAATGAAGCCATGCTATTACTTGTGCCCTTTAAATTTATTCTGCGAAGCCATGCGAGAAGTACGCTAGCATGTTACTGTAGCTTAATTTATTTTAAGTTATGTTACAGTAACATGGACTATATTACTGTAGCGTAATTCAAAATAAATTCTTAATTCATCAGAGTCTCTCGGAAGGTTATGCAGCAGCCATTCTTCTCAACTCATATGCTTAACAAGCTTGGAAAAACTCCAAGCTCAATTCTCCATTCCATGCATTTCTCTGCAACTAAGGAAACCATACATGAACGAAGCCAACGTACATGATCAATAAAACCATGCATGAATGAAGCCTCTATTACTTGTGCCCTTTAAATTTATTCTACAAAGCCATGCATGTAGTATGCTAGCATGTTACTGTATGTTGAATTATGCTTAGCATAATTCAAAATAAATTTTTAATTCATTAGAGTCTCTCGGGAGGTTATGCAGCAGTTATTCTTCTCAACTCATGTGGTTAACAAGCTTGGAAAAGCTCCAAGCTCAACTCTCCATTCCATATGTTTCCTTGCAACTAAGGAAGCCATGTATGAACGAAGCCAACAAAACCATACATGAACGAAGTCAACGAAATAAATTCTTAACTTAATGAATGCATGGGGAAGATGAAGTGGAACCAAACGAGGACGTAGTCTCCAACATAGGAGAGTCCAGCAGAGAGTGAACATCCTGACGACTTTGCTTCACTTTCTTATTTAAACCCTCTAGATGATGTCTATCATAGTTAATATTATTAATGTTAATGGCATCATCATCAAGATCCAACAAGCAATTGATGGAAGCTGAATAAGAGAACCTCTATTCAATAACCCAGTAATAGCCCCATTCAAAGCGTTCAAGAACCAGTCCTCTAACTTGCTACTGCTCTCTATAATTAGCCTAATGGACCGCATTGAGTCAGACTTGAAGAGAAAGAGAAAAATATGGATTCTCGATGGTCTCAAGGGGGAGGAATTGAGGGCATTAGTGTTGGAACAATCGTATTTGTCAATTATGTTTCCTAAGTCCTCGTTGGTGGTGATCGAGATAATAGAGTCCAAGTCTTCGCTAGGTAGTTGGTATTTGAGAGTGAACAACCCATCATTTAGTTAAGGAATTTGACATTAATAGTTATGTCTTAAGATAATATATATTATATTATTAAGCAGAGACAAATATGGTGAGTTAAGAAGATGGTAATGGTTTATAACTTAAATGTTAATGAGTGAAGTTCTATGCTTTTTGGTCGTTTGACAGTAAAAAAGTTGCCAAAGAATCAATTCTCTATAGCTACAAATATGGGTTTTTTGGATTTGCTGCAATCTTGACTAAATTCTCAAGCTACTTATATTGCAGGTGTCATTAATATTAAAGAACTGTGAACTTTGCTTGTTTAGCACAATATGTTACTTGTAGAAAGTTGCATTCATTTCTCTGTTTATCAATGTGTTCCTACAGACTGTAATTAGAACTTAAATATACTATTTGTATTTAATGATTGTTACTTTAAAAAAACTTATTGCATTTAACTTCATTTATTACTCACAACTGCCCCGTCATCTATTTTTTACCTTAAAAATGGAAAAGCTAGAGTAGAACGTTACAACACATTGATATGCAAAACTCTCCCTAAACTTCACTGACACGCAGAGTGAAAAAGGTTACAATTGTATATCGATTAGATTCTGATCAGTGATATCTTCCATCTTCTCTAGTAAGTTCATCCTCTCGCATCCCCCATTCTCACCTACATATTTTTGTTATTTTTAAAGGAATAAAAAAGATTACAACACATCACCTTCTTTGTCACCTGTTAGTCACCATCGTTAGTTGTTTCCATTCTTTGTCAACTGTCGTTTTCCTTTTTCTTCGTCTGCCAGCAATTTTCATAAAATAGCGTGACTTATCTTATTTGGTATGTTGTAGAAATAAAATGAATAAAAAGGGAAAATTTGTTGTAAACTAGAGGTTTGTGATTCTAATAGTGGCTACGGGAGATGGAAAGAAGAAATAAAAATCAAAGAAAGGAAAAGCGCTTATATACTGAGTTTATATTTTTATAACGTGTTGTGCACTGTACTTATAACCATTATGCACTATGCATAGTAACTGTGCATTGACATTTGGATAAGGTGTTTACCTAGTGATTAGAATAATAAATATTTAATTTTTGGTGCAGAATTTTGTGTTGCTTCTCATTACTATATCAAGGGGTTCAAAAGATTTTATAAAAATTCAATTAAAGAAGTAGTAGTATGATGAAAAAAGAAGCAATCTTTAGATTTTGACAGCCCAATTTTTCTAGTAAGCCCATTTAGTGAACTTGTATAGGAGGGATACATTGGATGTTGTGTTAATTATATGAATCTTTAAATTTTAAATTTCATTAATAAATAGAAAAGAGAAAGTTTTCTTAATCATCTAAGTTCCATGTAAAACCTAAATTTTAAATTAAGCTAAAAAGGATCTGAATGAAAGTTAAAAAAGAAAAAATCCCGAAGTTCTAAAAGAGATTTCCACCAACTAGGGTTATGGTTAAAATAAAAAGATATTGATCATGTTCATAGGATCTTAGAGAATAGAACTAAAGTTGTACTCCACTATCAACAGAAGCATGAAAAATGTTCTTTTTTCAATAAGATTATGAACAAATAGATAGAAATATTTGATTATTTATTCAAATATTATATGATGATAAAAGAAGTAATCTTATCATAAAATATACTTGACTGTAGACGACATTGCAAATTGATTAACTAATATATATAATCTTCTCTTATCTTTTATGATTAGATGACACCATCCCAAAAAGGAAACAAAGGAGAAAGTCAAGGGAGAATGATATAGGCAGGGTTTGTTGATCAAAAGAAACACTTCCTATTTTTTGTGACATTTGTAACCAATATATTCAAAAGGGTAAGGGAAAACATGGTGGAGTTATTTGTTAAAGGTTACGTTGGAAAAAGGTGAAGGAAGAGTTTCACAAAGCAATCAACTTACCATGGGATAAAAATAAACTTAAAAATAAGTTCGATTGGATGAGAGCTGGGGCCTTTGGAAACATTGAAGGGAAAAAAACGGGATTAGGATGGGACTATGACAAAGGAACAATCGGTGCTAGTGAGGAGTGGTGGACTTTGAAGATTAAGGTTGGCTTGTTTCCCCCATTTTAAGTTATTTTCCTTTACTTTAATGCTACATAGTAAGTTAAATAATTTATATTTTAAGTTATTTGTATTTGTTTATAGGAGAACATCAATTGAAAACATTTGAGGACTTAGGGATTAAACCTATGTTTGAATGTAAGTTTAATAAAATTTTAGATGTTTGGCCTGAGGGAAGAGTACATTTTGTGCTATGGCTAACCCTCTACAAGGATAGCAAGAAGTTGAGGAAGTGTATGTTCCTTCTTCACCTCATAATTATGAGAATATGGATGAGACTAGTGGTCTAAACAATTACCATAGGACTAGTGATTGGGAAGAGGTGGAGAGAACCTACCTCGATCTCTACATCTACTCCTATTGCCACCCCTCAAGCTACACATGATCAAGGGAGTGATAAAAGAAGAAGCAAAAGGGTTTTGGAGAGTGATAGTTCACAAAGTAACAAAAATGCAAGAGCTAATTCCACTAAAAGGGTAACAATATATACAGCAATATGTGAGAGGTTTGATAATATGATGCAATTCATTCAAGAGAGATAGAGTGCAACAATGGAGATGAACACTTCTATTATGAAAATATTGAACACGATGAATATTGGTGCATTATAGAGTACTAGTGCTGGTGATAGTGCGTCACATCATGATGTTACAAATGCTTTGGGAAAACGATGTACGTACTTTGCTGGTACTCCAGAATTTTACTTTGCTTGCATGTTGATTGAAGATCCACAATTAAGGTCCATTTTTCTGCTTATCAGATGATATAAAGAGGGTTGAATACATAAAGTTTATGTATGAGCATAAGAAGCATAAAAAACATTAAACATAGTTTCTATGCATTACTATGTTTAATTTATTGTTCTTATAATTTGTGCACTTATTTTGACATGGTGTGTTTTGAGACATTATAAACTTGGTTAGTTTATTTTATTGTATTATGCTATCTTGGTAATATATAATTTTGTTACATGTTATATTATTTATTTCTTTATATTTAGACATATAAATGTCTTGTTTATTTAGAGTATAATTTCACTTGTAGATTTGTGGGTATGGATGATAATATTATGCAACTTATGCAAATTAAGCAGTTTTTGGATAATAAGAATGAGTTTTGGGATTTGGTGACTTGTGTAGTGGGTTATATAGATATGTGTTTTTTGAACCATATATACAAAGAATCATGCATGATTTCCTATCAAACAAAAGCATTATGGATGAATGAATTATTGAATGGTCATGAAAAATAGTGTTTTAATACATTTAAGATGAATCAAAATACATTTTGTCAATTATGCATGGTTTTGGAAAACAGTTATGGTTTGAGACGTTCGGATAGGATGCCAATTTTAAAGAACGTAGGTTTATTCGTGTATGTCCTAAACAATCCTTAACGTAAAATTTGATATCATCATTCTTCAAAAATAGCTCCCTTTTAAGCTTATCCTTCAACAAGTCAGATAAGATGTTGATGTTCATCCTAGGATTTGTATATACCCTATTATAGTCATGATTGTTCCTGAATTTACTAACTTGAAATGACTGCAGCTTCCTATCAAATGCTCCATATATATACCGAGGGCAACTCTCTGTCCTACGTTTACCTAGGACAAAGTTGAGCTTATTTTTGGTAAACATGACAACTCTCTTTGTTTTGATGGGCAACAAACCCACTGCACACTTAAATTGCAAATGATTAAGAAAAATCATCCCTAATTCAATGTAAGGCTTAGCTGTATTTTTATCATAAACAGGGTATTTCCTTTTCCTTCTAGTAGCATCATCTACCATATCATTTACATCACTAACAAGTTCTCCATATTCATTACTGTCATAATATTGAGACAAAACTACCTCATCTTCATCAGCTTCATCCGGACCATTACCTTCTTCTTGTTACTCTAAATCCTCTTCAACATCTTCGTCCGAACCATTACCTTCATCTCCTTGCTCTAAATCCTCTTCAACATCTTCATCCGGACCATTATCTTCATCTCCTTTCTCAAAATCCTCTTCAACATCTTCATCAGGACCATTACCTTCATCTCATTGCTCTAAATCCTCTTCATCCTCTTCAACTTCCATATTTGTATCATCTTCATTCTCCGTATCTGCATCATTTTCATCCGCCACATTTCATACATTGTCTAAATTACCTACATTACCTCCAAACCCTTTATTATAAACATCCTCACCATTATCTTTAACTACATTAACATGATTAATCTCATTACATTCATCCTCAACCACTTCAACAGGGTATCCACATGATGTCCAATATAAATATCAATACCACCCGTACCCATCATCTGACTAACCATATCTAACACACTAGCATCATCTTGTACAACTCTCAAACCATTACATAGTTCAAAACTAGGCATAAGATAAAATATCTTTTTCACATTGTTATACCTACTTCTCTTACATACATCAACCAGTTCAAAATAGCTCAATAAGTCAAGATCAAATTCAATTTCATCCACAAAACTACCTTCATACATAACATTATCACTCACATTGACAAAACATCCCGCATGATGAAACCTCGGAGTTACTTTATCAAATGTCATTCTGCCAATCCAAAAAAACCAACTCTAGGAAAACAAAGAGACTCAGTTGGAATGTTGAAAGGAAACACTGAAGTGGAAGTGAAAAATTCAAGCCTAGCACAACACATGATGCTTAACATATTCATAACAATTCCATCAACCAACTTACTAAGTTCTATTAATTAAGGTACATGACGTTGTTACACCTGTGAATCGAGAAACATGTTCTTGTTGTAGCTCCTAAGCTCGTGAAATTTTTCACTTATAAGCCTCATGGGCACTGCATCACTGGTTTCCAACCTATATACTTACCTAATGGTTTATTATGCCTTAATGTTTCAAAAATATCCATCTTAAATGGAATCCTTATTCAATTCAATTGTTACATTAACTTTAAGTTACTAGTAATTAGAGTTTTTTAGATTTAAGTTACTGCTAAAATAACAAAATTAGAACTTTATGCTATCATCAATGATATAATCAAAATATTGCAAACAACAACATAAAAACAATACATCAGTTGCAACTTGCAATTAAAAATATATACACTCATATGACAAATAATCCCAGTAGTAAAGCAAAGAGGATGTAAGAGGACAACAAAATTAAAAGCATCAGATTAAGATTTTGTAAGACCAACTGCTTTTCTATTGTGCTCTGATTGGTAGTGTTTATAATAGAAAAGCAGTTGGTCTTACAAAATCTTAATTTGATGCTTTTCATTTCGTTGCCCTTTTACATCCTCTTTGCTTTACAATCAGAGCATGATAGAAAAGCAGTTGGTTCTAGCAACTACCCATTCTGCAATTGACCATTTTCGATAGAAGATGAAACTAATACAAGTTTGCTTCTGCACATCTCATCGTACTATCTTCCTCAGACTACTCTAACCTTTGCACTTTCTTCTTTTTGCCGCTCTAACCTCAGAACTCTCAGAATCAAATGTTTTACTGTTCTTAAGTCTAATGGCTAATACTTAATTCTAAGACTTACTTTAGTTTCAAGAGATGATACGTGAACCAGGCAAGCCAACCCCTGAAGCGTGGATCAGGAGATGGTGAAGATGCATCAACCAAGCAACATAACCCCTTTAACGAAGGATAAAGCGTGGATCTAGTGACGGTTTTGATGCGTGAACTGGGCAAGATAACCATTGAACAAAGACTAGAGCGGAATGATCGACGGTGAAGATGTGTTAGAGAGGGGGGTAACGATGAGATTTTAGGGTTTCTGTAACTTTTAGGTTTCTCTTTTTTTACTTTACGAAATTTACAGAATTTAGGAAATTTACAAAATTTTAAGGTTAAAACTTAAAACCTTTTACTCTTTTATACGTGGCATTTAAAAAAAGGTAACGGTGTCACGTTGTTACATGTAACGACGAGTATAAACATGTCCTAATTTTCGTCTAAAAAAGTCTTAAATTAAGCAAACTCGTAAAATTTTAGACTTTCTATGAGCAAGTTACAAGTTTTAGTCCCAAAATGGTAAAACTCAAAAAAGTTAAGCCCCAATTTGGGCTTTTAGTCGTGAATAAAAAGTATCTCTACTAACAATTAATCACATTAAAAAATTTTAAATTAATTGTAGAATGTTTACAAATTTTGTTTCAAATGACTTTTCCCCTGTAAATAAAAAATATTTCTACTCACAATCAATCACATTAATAAATTTTGTAAATGAATTGTAGAATATTAGTAAATTTTGTTCCAAATCAGTTGTCCCCGGTGAGCTTCCAACATTTGGAAGTGTTCCACGGGCAAATAATACTAATTTCAGTGTTAAAACTCGTACTTAATCAGACAGTTTTTCCCTTAAACAAATATTGTCGTCGATAGATCATCAAGCCGATCATAGAGATCTAAGGATTGGGGTCAAATCAAAAACTAAATACAGACACAATCTAAGCCGCCTGGTACGGCATGTATGTAGACACAGCTTTATATTTTTAGACAACATTACCACAGTTTTCTCCATGACTGTACACCACTATCACTCACTGCAACTCTTATCATAATCCACATTTCCCAATATACTACTAATTCTCATTACCAATTGGATCAATCCTCGTCCTTATCAGATTCAGAGCAAGCCTTTCATGAACCCCACCCAAGATTAGGAGAACAACAAATAAGTTAACGTAGTGTTTATATAAAAGACAGTGTTTAAAGAAAGCACGTAAAGAAACAGTGTTGGGTTTGGCTTAGCTACTCGTGGCAGAGACGACATCGGTTACAGGGACAACATGAATACTTACACAGATGACGGAGAAGATAATGGTCGTCGTCGTAATAATGGGCATCATCAAGAGGATGATCAACTCGTAGTTGATGAAGATCATGGTCGTAACAACAATGATAATAATATAGCAGCAACGGCAGCAGCAGGAGAAAAAGAAGAGAAGATAGAATCAATAGAGAAATTGTTTGAGGAGAAGGTAGTGCCGGCATGGCAAAATCAGTTGACCGTAAGGGCATTGTCAGTGAGCTTTGTATTGGGTATTCTGTTCAGCTTTATAGTGATGAAACTCAATCTAACAACTGGTATCATCCCATCTTTCAATGTCTCTGCGGGCCTCTTAGGCTTCTTCTTTGTCAAGAGTTGGACCAAGTTGCTCCAAAAAGCTCGTTTCTTGAAGCAACCCTTTACCCGCCAAGAGAACACCGTTATTCAGACCTGTGTTGTTGCCACCTCAGGCATTGCCTTCAGCGGTATATACTTATATATTTACAATCTTTTCTGCTACCAAAGTCGTGTTATGTTTTGACAAATCATGGTTTTATGTTCAATGCTTAGATATCTATTAACTATAAATGAGAGCTCGAAATTGGGCATTCTTGAACATAGAAAATGATTGTTTTTTTTATAAATGTTTTCTTGTTTTGACTGGCATGCATGTTGATCTTTTTTTAAATGAAAATTAAATGCCAAGTAAAAATTGAAATTACATTTGAGATTGATGTTGCTACGTAAATCCTCCTTTTTGTTTGATGAAAATGTTCAGGTGGTTTTGGAAGTTACCTCTTTGCAATGAGCACCACTATTGCAAAACAGTCAACAGAAGGCAACCCAGCACAGAACATAAAGGACCCATCATTGCATTGGATGATTGGCTTTCTTTTTGTTGTTAGCTTTCTCGGCCTGTTCTCTGTGCTGCCACTTCGGAAGGTTTGTTTTCTTATTACTGTATGCTCATATACATATGCAGAATATTAGTTGATATCATAAATATATATACAGTATTGCTGCTGCTACTACTCTTAAAGACATTGCCATGCCTATGTAGAAAATCTCAAAAAAGCGCGCATAGACCTTTCGTACGAACTGCTTAAGCTGAGTATGGAAGTATGTCTTCTAATACTTTTCATTTCATTTTCTGGATTAATATATAGAACTTGACAACTAATAGAGTTTTAAAGACTGACTAGTAGAGAAAATTTGAAAGACTCGCAGGAAGTGCATGTGTTATAAATGTATAATGCATCACTAGATTTAGATTGTACTATTAAGAAGTGCTTTGTTATGTCTTAGTTTTTGTCAATATATAAACAAGTGTGTTCTTTTACATGATAAGACTTTGTGCCACTAACATTTGAGTTGTCAAAATGATAAATTATCCAGATTATGGTAATAGATTTCAAACTGACCTACCCAAGCGGCACTGCAACTGCCCATCTTATCAACAGTTTCCACACTCCTCAAGGTGCTAAGCTAGCCAAGTGAGGTCTTGACTCATTTTCTTGATAAAATTTTCCATTTCATCAATTCAAGCATAACTAGCTCATTCTGCAAAATTCTGCTGTAGGAAACAAGTGGAGACATTGGGCAAATTTTTCTCCTTCAGTTTCTTGTGGGGCTTCTTCCAATGGTTTTTTACTGCAGGAGATGACTGTGGATTTGTGAACTTTCCTAGCTTCGGCCTCCAGGCTTATGAACAGAAGTACATATCATTTTTGGCCCTAATTTGTTGTTATGAACTCTTGTATGACCGTGATTCCAAAAACATAGATAATGATGGTTTTAGGATTGGTAAAAAAGGAGACTGCTGCATTATTATAAAGTCTTGAGTACATATCCACAGCTTGACTGCTTGTATAAACATTGATTTCTCTCTTTCTTATTCTTTCTGTTCACTTTCTTTGTGTGTTGAAAACTTTTCCTGACAGGTTTTATTTTGATTTCTCTGCCACCTACGTTGGTGTGGGGATGATCTGCCCATATATTATCAACATATCTTTGCTGGTTGGAGCTATTCTATCATGGGGTATCATGTGGCCCCTTATAGACAACCAGAAAGGTCATTGGTATGATGCAGGTCTTAAGTCTACAAGTCTTCATGGTCTGCAAGGTTACAAGGTAGTTTTTTCTACCTCAAAAACTGAAGAACTGTTATAAAATATGGTTC
Source organism: Erythroxylum incrassatum (assembly GCA_026546855.1). NCBI lineage: Eukaryota > Viridiplantae > Streptophyta > Magnoliopsida > Malpighiales > Erythroxylaceae > Erythroxylum > Erythroxylum incrassatum. Next base: position 774,534 of record JANVCL010000007.1, read on the forward strand.
AATAACTTAACAGTAATCATCTGACAGGTCTTCATTGCCATAGCTATGATACTTGGTGATGGGCTCTATAACTTCATCAAAGTCCTCGGGCACACTCTAATTGGTTTGTACAGCCAATTTTGTAGTAAAGAATCAGGGGCGGTTCTCCCAGTTGCTAAAAATTCTCCTGGCAACCCTCCCCCTTTATCTTATGATGATCAACGGCGCACAGAATTGTTTCTGAAGGACCAGATTCCATCATGGTTGGCTATTGCTGGCTATGTTATCGTAGCAGTTATCTCCATAATTACAGTTCCTCACATCTTCCATCCCCTTAGGTGGTACTATATCATAGTCATTTACATCATTGCACCAGTTTTAGCCTTCTGTAATGCTTATGGTTGTGGACTAACAGACTGGTCCTTGGCATCAACATACGGAAAGCTTGCAATATTCACAATTGGAGCTTGGGCAGGAGCTGCTCATGGAGGGGTTCTTGCAGGTTTAGCAGCATGTGGGGTCATGATGAACATAGTGTCAACGGCCTCTGACCTTATGCAGGACTTTAAAACTGGTTACATGACATTGGCATCGCCAAGGTCCATGTTTGTGAGCCAAGTCATCGGAACTGCAATGGGTTGTATTATCTCCCCATGTGTATTCTGGCTCTTTGTCAAAGCTTTCCCAGATCTTGGTCTTCCTAGTTCGCAGTATCCAGCCCCTTATGCTCTTGTGTATCGAAACATGGCAATTTTGGGGGTTGATGGGTTTTCATCCTTACCGAAGCATTGTCTCACACTCTGCTACGCTTTCTTCATTGCAGCCATAGTTATCAATGGAATCAGGGATGCAGTGGGAGAGAAATGGGCTAGATTCATCCCAGTTCCTATGGCTATGGCAATACCTTTCTATCTTGGAGCATATTTTGCCATTGATATGTGCATTGGAAGCTTGATACTTTTTGTATGGGGTAAGGTAGACAAGGCAAAAGCTGATGCATTTGGACCTGCAGTAGCTTCTGGTTTGATTTGTGGGGATGGGATTTGGACTTTGCCAAGTTCGATTCTTGCCTTAGCTGGAGTGAAGCCACCAATCTGCATGAAATTTCTGTCCAGGAAAACAAATGCAAGAGTGGATGCTTTCTTACGTTCTTAGTATCCCTTTCTCTGAGTAAGATGCATTCTTGTTATGCATTTAGTGATTTCACTTGCATATATTTTGTGTTTCTATTCTAGCAATGCTGTCCCAGAAATAAATTTCCTGGTTGTTTACTGCAATATACGAGACTTAAGAGGTTTGAGCATTTTTACAATCTACCTAAGAAGCACGGACATGGACACGGACAGGGACACGGATACGGGGACACGACATATATATATATTACAAAATTTAAAATTAACAAAAATTTAGAATTTATAATATGATATATATTGATTGATGTATTTCAAGACTTCCAACATCTTGATAATTCATAAATATTTGATACTTTATAAGTCCCTCTAAAAAAACATGGAGCATATATTTCATTAAATAATGTCTGAGTAGTCTCTAGACGTGTCCGAACTGTGTCCACCGTATGTCAGTGAATGTTTGACACGGACACAACTCCATTTTGCCGTGTCCGTGCTGCATAGCAATCTACTCAAACTTGGTCTCTTCTTTTGACATGCGTAGGAACTTCAACCCAAGGGGAGAAAGTAGGAAAGCATACTGGTTGCAGCAGGTCCTTATGATTGAAAATGCTTCAAAAACTCACAACGTTCAC
>JANVCL010000007.1:794709-816240 GCA_026546855.1 Erythroxylum incrassatum
AATGAAAAATAAAACATGATTTAGAAAATGGCTTGAAAAGAGACCATGTCAGAGGTGAATAAAACATATTTGAAGCATAAAACCTTAATTTTTAAGAGAGTTTAGGAGATTTTACACATCTAAAAATTCCTTTGTCTCGAAAAGGTTATATTTAGCCATCAAGATGTCCATAGACTATCGAAAGGTTGATTTCAAAGCTATTTTAATTAAGGAAACAAGATTTGGATTCATCTCAATAGATCAAGTTGTTAACAACACCAAGTATTTCATTTAGGATTATTTGTATAATGTTTCTTTACTTTTATTTATTTTTTATTTTATTTTAAATATGAGTTATGGATAAATACTTTCTAGGACTAATTACACCGAAATTTTGTTGTTTAGACTATTTCTACTTTACTTTCTAATTTTTAGAAACTATTTAGCACATAAGATTATGTTTTTCATACAATTTGTATCCTTTGGTTTCATTCTCTATTATAAAACATAATGGAGAATTTAAAATGATGTTGTATTGCTTGTGTTGCGTGGCATAACCAAGACGTATGTTTTGCAATATAACACTAGCACAAGTAATATGATGCTGTTTCACCATTCTCCGCTAGGTTCTTTAAAGGAAAATGATGCCAAGTGGTACAGGTAATAAAAAAAACCTAACCTAAAGGGGTAAGTGATAGCTTTAAAAAATAAAAGATTAAAGTCAAAAAGATCTAAACCATAAGGGATTTAAGTAATTTAACCTTACTTTATATGTTTAAATAGAGAAACCCTCAGTTTCTATAATTGCATTAGGTTAGTTTTAAATTTATAAATGGGATATATATCTATGAATTATCTTTCATCGTTCTTAATGTAAATTTATTTATGTCGATGTTTAGATCTGATTTAAATTCACTTAGACAATTTAAGAGAAACTATTTATGAGTGCATTATGACTTAGATATTCAAAGTTAAATGGGATGCTAGATATAGAGCTATATGATATTTTTTTATGTTGGGATGAAACCTTTCATGAAAATTCATAAAACTTAATATATTCAAAGGGATGTTGCTTAGTAAAGATATGGGTTAACCAATCATAGAATAAGTGGTTCTAGATTAGGGAACTACAATTTCATAATCTAGGAAATTTTACTAGTCTAGATGATAAATCGAGTCTAAATTAATTGAGTTATGATATCAAAGATGAAGCTAAGGAAGTACTTATCTAGGAACTAATTCTCATTGATTTCTCTATTTGATTGTGTGCTTTTTTTTAATTCTATTGGCTATTATTTAAATTTTTCTTTACTTTCTATCTTATTATCCAAAAAACTATCATTGATTATGTTTATTAATTCATTATACTAGATAGTAGTATAAGAGTTTTCTAGGTCCATATAGCTCTCTTATAGGATTAATACTCCACTCAACATTATCTTACTCATTAGTGATGGAGGAACTTGGCTTAATTTATGGGTAGTAGATTAGTAATAAAGAAAACTATTAGGAAAATCACACAACATTAAGTGTTTTGAATTGATGTTGTACTATATGTTATATTATTATTCCTATTGGTTCTTCCAAATATATCCTTGAATCATTGCCTTTTTCTCCTATTTCACCATCTACATACATTATTTATATCAATAGGAAATCTAAGAATATGATGAAGGTGTAAGCCTAAAAATACGACCTTAGTTTTCTTATATTGATTAGTAGCACATATAATATTTTTTATAGTCACAATTTATTTAACTCTAGGGCTTGTAAAATCTTTCTCACATAATATATTGGAATTTAATTATTCTCTTCCTCTATGATCATAACAAAGTTGAGGGTTTCATATGAAATAGCTATATAGAGAAATAATGACTCTCTTGATTTTGAGCTTGATAATAATAGTAGACATTTGAAGTTATCCATCAATTTATCAAAGGCATATTAACACTCTTGATCAATTAAAATTCCTTATGCTTTTAAATTATTTTGAAAAATGGAAGGTATAAATTGGTTGATCTTGAGAGGAACCTTGATAAACTTGATACCCCACATATACTTCTTTCAAATTCTCAGGTACTTCCAAGATAACCTTCATTTTTTATGGATTAACTTGTATCCCTTTATAGTTGACCATAAATCTAAAGAACTTGCTTTCCCTTAGTCCTAATAGATACCTTTGTGTGTCCAAGGATGTCTTCTTTTCATCTGCCTCCTTCATCTTGATATGATTATATCTTGAATAAGCATTCATCTTGATATGATTATATCTTGAATAAGCATCCATGAAACTTAAGACTGGTGACCTGAAGTAGCATTCACCAATTAATCTATCTTTGGTAAAAGGTAGTTATACTTTAGGCATGCTTTTAATAAATCTATAAAGTTAAGACATATTCTCCACTTCCTATTTGCTTTTTTAATTATAACCACATTAACAAGTCACTTAAGGTAATCGAGTTCTTTAATAAAGCATGTATCCAATATTTTGCTCACCTCCTCTTATCTATTTTATCGTCTTTCTATTACAAAATTGATTTTCTTTCATTTTATTTATTTAAAGAGAGGGTTAGTATTTAACATGTGAGAAATTACTTCCTTACTCAACCCTAACATATTAATTGGACTCTATACAAAAACTTCCAAGTGTTGAAGTAAGAGTTTCTTTAGAGCTTCCTTCATGGTTCCTTTATTCTCGCCCAAATTTTAAATGTACGAGCCTTTAGGTCTCTCATCTATAATTTGACAATTTGTTCAAGCTCACCCTTTATCTCTTTCTTTTTTATTTTTTTAAATCCTCAACATTTAAATCATCCATGATCATTGTTCATGCAATCTCCTACTCTTTTAAAGCTATGCCATAACATTGTTTTATCATGTTTTGGTCCCAACTTATCTCACCTACTCCATTCAAGATCAAAAATTTTCACTAGTAACTAGTAAGGTGATAGGATTTTCTGCACCACATAAAGAAATGGCCTACCAATTATAGTGATATATGAAAGGTCTTCTTACTATACATAATTTTATCATGTTGGTTATATGTCATGACCAGTCCTAAATGTCATGGACAAAGAAATATTTGCTTCTGTGTAGATTTGATCTCTCCTAAAATCAAGTTTTAACCCATCTTTTTGAAGGTATTAGAAATCAAAATGTTTGTAACACTTCCTTTATCAACTAATATTTTAATAATTTCTTCATAAGGTGACATATTCATGTTTTTTTTAAGGTAATATCAGAGACTTGCATTCTTTTTTAGGTCTTTTCAAACTATATGTCAGGACTTTTGCCTCATGATGCCTTCTACCTTGACTTGGTCATCTCTACTATTTTCTTTATAAAATGGTTTAACCTTCTTCGTTTTGCCAATTTAATGGCTACCCTTTTGAGATTATTGTACTCATTTTTTTATCTCCAATATCCTTATGTAAGTAAAAATATAGCTTCTTATCCTTTTTGAAGAGTTAGTGGTCATTATTTTTAGTTTCATGACTAAATCTTTATCTAAAATGTAATTGATCACCCTTTTAATGAATGTATAGAACTTAAGGATATACAATGCCTTATAACAATAATCTCTTCAGTGCCTAACAAGTAATACTTGTGAAATTATAAGGATCACCATTATGATACGATACCCACACACTTATTTTCTTGGATCATAGGAGTTTACTTGGCCATATCTTTTTGCCAGCAACCTAAATCTACAGTTAATGAAGTTTGAATGTAAAACCATAGAACACAACTTTATACTACAAGAGACTAGATTTGGGGCTGTTTTTTAATTTTGAAAATGAAATACTTATTTTAATGTTTGGATCTATTAACGAATTAGTAAACTTGCATTTGTAAGGTACCGTGACTTGGCTGGCTTAGTTGTTAAAACTCAAAAGAAAGGGATGTTCAAGCTTCAAAGTTCAATCTGTTATGAACCATAGGATGTATGCGATCAAGATAAAGATGGCCTTTTTCTTAAATAAATATTTCATGTAGCTTTTCATGATAAGAATACAATATATATGAATCAAACTACAGGAAGATATGAAACCATAAAAGTTGGCATATCATCTCAGCATCCTTGGCTTGCTATTGTCAAATAGATCCAATGTGCATAGCACGAAACGTTTGATCACAGATGATTAGTCCACGCAACACCACAAAAATTCCAACTCTCGTAATTGCTTTTTGAGTCGCAAGAACATTCTTACTTTTTACCATCAAAACTCAGTTCCTTCATATGCTATATCAAAAAGAAATTGATCCCAAGGTGGAAAATGGTGTAAAATATATTTCTTCCACTAGGGTGAAAGTCCCGTATATGAATTTCTAAAAAACTGAAAGACAAGGGAGAGAACTCTACCCTGTACCTCAAGGAATTATTAAAGCTCTAGTCCATATACTTTTAAGAAAGTTTTTGCAATGAATTTGAACACGAGATAAAGCTGTCATTACTTGCCTCAATGCATGTCTTCAAGCAAGAAGGCAACTTCAATCCTCAGCTTCCAAGCCAAATCTCCAAATGGTTTCTACATTTACTCCACCAAAGACCATGCACCTTATCTCCATCCACTGCGTGTCTATGAAGTCTCAGACATTTCCCGGAACCTAGCAAGGGCCTTCTTGTGAAGAAGTGTTTTGTAACTGTCCCCAGACTGCACCTCAAGGCTAGGGTTCACCTTCTTCTGCTGACTCCCAAGTCCGGCTCTACTTTCCGTGCCTTGTGCTTGGACAGGTTCTATCATTCCACTTCCATCCTTCCCCAATCCCTGCATATTGTTTCAAGTACAAAGAAACAGAAAAGCCAATACGAAAATTTACATGTTAGAATCTAGGCTGATCATTGCTTGTTGGAGGACCATCCCACCGGCAAACCATTAAACTACTGCAGCACTTTTCATAAATATAGAAATACTTAGCCTCATTAATATGACAACAAGAAGAAACAAGTTAGAATGTGATATTCATTGCAGACAGAAAACTGACCAAATTAAACACATGAACATAATGGAGGCACTAAAACGATCAAGGTTTCTCTACTAATTTCAAGGACAGAAAGCATCAAGGTTTCTCTACTAATTTCAAGGACAGAAAGCATAATAAGAGCAATCAATAGTAACTCAAGAGATTAGGATGAGTGCATAAGAAGGAAAGGATACCAAGCCTTCATGCCAGCCCATACTACGAAGCATTTGATTGCCCAAGTTACTCTCATCGATGACCTTGTCTGCCGTGATCACCTCATAACTCTGGACATTTGCGCTAGCATCTCCAACACCATGACCTCCACCAACGCCAGGAGGGAAAGGCATCAAATCCAAAGAACACTTTTTGAATGCAGAATCCCGATCTTCATAGTTCACAATTTTTAAACGCAGATGATTTCTCAAAAGTTAATATAAAACCATCAACTTGGATAACTGAAAATGTTATCAATCCATGATCAGATGAGCATTCACAGCATAATCAAAATGCCAACTTGAAATGCATCATTGCTAACGAACCCGATTATAGGAACCTATAAAAGAAAGATAAACCTGCTAGTATTACACAGATAGCTAATGAACTTACTTGAATCTCCATACCCACAATCAAGCAAATCATCTCCAGAAGATGATGATGAACCATACAAGCTCCTCCTTTCTGCTGCACGATCCCTGTAGGTATTCTGAGTTTCTTCCTTGTGACTAGAAGCTGAAGGTTGTGGCACTTCAGAGAACCTCCTTTTTCCAGTCACACTAGACACAGTTGGGGTGTAAGAACCCAGTGCAGATGCATCTGTCCTGAAGGTAGTCAAACTACTTGGTACATCTGCGTGTTTTGATGAACCTATAACACCTGCAACAGAAGTAGGAACTCCACCAGATGATGTCAAATATGCAGTCTCTGATTTCACAACACCTTGGCTGGAACTCCTTATAACCCCCATTAGAGCTCTGCCAGAGCTGTTGCTCACAGGAATTGACTTTACGGGAGACTTCAAACCAACAGTCTGGGAAATAGAGGATGTCATGCCATTTCCAAAACTGGATAAAGCACCATCATTTGTTGTCACTGAATCAGATTTCAACTTGTTTTTCACCAAATGTCCAACTGGAAAAGGTCTATCATTAACTGAACCAGATAGTTGATTGTCATCAAGGGCCACACGAGTTGCTTTCCCTTCATGACTCCTCTGTTTCCATATAGTCAACACATTGTTCATCTTCTTCTTGTTGGCAAGTTTGAGCTCTTTTGCCTTCTCCTTCCCTTTCTTCTCTGCAGCTAATGCTGCTGTTGCAGCAGCCTGAATTGCATCTGGTAATGATGCAGCCTTTTCAACCGAAGTAACAGTAGTAGCTGGTGCAGATATTACAACCTTTCGGTCATTAGAACCATCTGATAGCTTGGATTGCTCAGGTTGTTTACTAGATGCTTTATCTTCATTCTGATCTGTGCAAGGGATGTACTGCTGAGTCTGATTATCAAATTTATACCATATGCCACTGTTGCTGTCATAGTAAAGGCCTACACATTAAAACACCACATTAAAATTAGAATCAGAGGCACTATAATACACTAAGGACAAGATCATGTTTTGTACATGTAACAATTACAGTTTCCAATTTCCCCGATACTACAAATAACAACAATCACAGCATTCAGAAGTTCTAAACCAAGAAATGTTCGAAGTGGGGCAAACAGTGAGTAACCATATGTGCAGCACCTTGGGCTACAACATACAGCCCTTTGTTAATAAGCATTATCCAAATCCAGATTAAGCATTGTTGCAAAGAAAATATATTCCCTGAAGAGACTTCCTAGCCGCAGCAACTAGGGATGCAATGGGTGCTGATTAGATTAGGCAATAGACATCTACTTCCCATGTAATATTTATTTCACTAATTTTTCCTTTCCTTATCATTATCATCTATAGATTAGTTCAATTTAATTAGTAAAGTTAATCTCTATTATCTTTAGAAATAAGAGTTCAGTTTCAACTAAAGAGTAGTCAAGTAGTCAATGCCTATATACACTAGTTATATGTTCAGCTTTTGGCAGATTGTTAGTTAGTAATTTATTCCGATATTGTCTATGGAGATTCAGCAACAAACATCTACTTTCCTTGCAATATTTATTTCTTTAGCTTTCTTTTGCTTATATTCATCAGTTAGCACTAATAGGTTAGTGCAAGTTTGTTGGTAAATAACTTAAAATCATCTTATTTGGTGATAACAGGAACTTATATACAGGCCTAATGTAATGATTGAAGAGTTTGTATACAACATTCCCTAAGATTAAGATATTACAAATATATTCCATGTCTGTACATTCGATAAAGAGATATGTATGACTTTCCTCTTCTAGTAATGGACAGCTCATGTGATAAACCACATGTATCAAGTGGTCAACCAACAGATATTCACAATCTGCATAATATCAAAGTTATGTTAGTATCAATAATTTCTATCAGAATTTGAGCTTAGTTTCAATTAGTAGTTAAACAACGGATGCATTTCCATTGTAATAGTCTGTCTGAGGCCTATCACACACGTTATAAGTTAAATTTTATGGAGGTTGTCAATTACTAAAAATTATGATATTCTAAAAGTGTGAAACTTTCTTTCGCTAAGAGTGATTCTTAGCTCATGTTTTTACCACCATGCTGTTCCATCACTAGCTATCCTGGGTTACAAACTTCCATGCACATTGCAAGCTCAAGTTTGTATCACGAGGACAGAGAAAAAGGTAAGTCCATTCATAAATTCGCAAGAAACTCTAGATATGAATTCATAAGATTGCATTCCTAGGAGTCAAAGCTGTTTTATTAGCAGGTTACTTTTCAATTTATTGGCTATATCAATCAAAGCAAGAATTCGTTATATTAACATTAAATTGTAAAATAAAATATGAATATCTGCATTTTACAATTTTTAGTAATTGAATCTCCATTTGTAAATTAATTAGCACAAATTTGATTGCAATTTTTTTAGACAAATTCTCAGTGGTTACGATAAGGTTATTATTAAGGCAAGGATTCTTTTTAGACAATTCCCCATTTGAACCAGTTTAAACTGTTGGAGTTTTTATAAGGTTTTATGTGCTTCCTTTGGTTTTGTTATGAACCTCGCACTTGACGATCACATTCCTAGAAAGGAAAGAGAAAGCAAGTGACAGTTCCTATATTACTTTTGTATTCAGTGAAGACTTCCCCTTGAGATAAAGGTAGGCCCTTCGTAACAAAAACATCAATGTTGCACAAGCTAGTAGTGCAAATAAGATAAGCAAAATTAGACAGGTACCTGTATTTCCATCGTAGTAAAACCCTGAAGCAGCATCATAGTAATAACCAGAAGCCTCATCCCAAACAAACCCAGATTGCTTGGAAGAACCATCATTATGAACTGAAGCAGTCTTCTCATGCCCATTAGTAGATTGATTGTCATCAGGGTTATACTCCTTTGGTGCCCATCCATAAGCATCATACTGAAAAAAATATGATAGGTGCATGATTAATATAATTTCAAAACCTCAAAAGGCAGAACAACTAACATGAGTAATAGTAGTAAGAAATATATAGTAACATGTCAGCAGGTGAGTGTCTTCAGGAGATGAGATGATTAAGATTTGTAAAGTAAACATCAAGGCAAATTGCGCACCAATATTAGACCTATGAGCATCATCCATAGCTTCGACAAGATTCTTGCATGCTATCCAGGACTTTTTGCTACCTATCCATTCTGTTAGAAATTTTTATCTTTCTCACTTAGAATGGAAATTCCAAGAGTTTTTCAGGCTGTTCCCCATAACAAACTATTGCTGTTTCTTTGCTTGATCTCCAACACTCCGGTAAGATGTTCAATGGTTCTCCCGTAGCCTCTATGGTCACTCCAGAAGCCGGAGTTCTTTCCATTGACAATTGATAGAATTAATGACCTGTTATCCAACATTATTTTCTTCCAGATTCTTCTCACGTGGCCAAAATCTCGCCATCTCCTCACAAGGAATTGACATGCTTAAAATTTTTCTATCGTCACCACCAATTTCATTCCCTACATATCTCTTACTTTACATTCACAAAGGTAATACTACCTATGTTCTTCCATTAATTCAATGTAGATTATCACAATCAAAATATAACATAAGCCAAAAAATATTAGCGATGCTATGAACATCTGTTATCTTACACTAGTAAAAAATTGGACACCTAGAATTTCTACCATCTAATAGAGTTTGTTATATTTGCAGATTGTGGAAAAATATATGTTATACATACCAGTGTTTTGCAGAGCAATAAGATCTCAGACCATTCAAATTACTGTCCAACTAAAGAAAAATGCCTCTAAAAGTCAAAACAAACTTAGAAATACCTGTTGTGCAAATGCTGCAGCCTCAATAGCAGCAGCTGCTAGACTGCTTGATTGTGAAGATCCTGTTGCTCCAGATCCTGGACTAAGAATGCTCTTTGCATAGGCCACTCTCAAGATCTGCCCATTCCTTTCAAGTGTTGTTCCATTGGTCACTTCCAAAGCTTTAGTAGCATCTTCAACCTATAAGAGATCAAACATATTGCAGAATTGTACATCAAATATACAAGAATCTACAGAATCCACCGAGTAAAACAAAGATTGACTAGGGGCATCAAAACATAGGACTATATGCACAGTTGAAGTTGGCGATGATTCAGGAGTGCCAGATATTGGGAGCTACAAGTGATATAGCTCACCATCCAGATCACTGAACCACAACCAGTAGACTGGCCAGTGAGTTCCTCTTCTGCCAGGTCAATCGAACCTGGACGTGGACCAAACAACTGTTTTGTGTTATTTTTCATTAGAACTGATTTCCATAGACCATTTTAATGTTTTATTTGTTTTGAGATGCATACACCCTTATTGTGAATGTGTTATGTGTTCTCTTTCATCATTAATAATAGAATTTTGAGTCTTTACTTGGGCTTTTCCAATTGAGATAGCGCTTCTCAACCTTATTCTTCATTGAAATAACCCCAAACTTAGGATACATTCATAATCCTTCAGAATTCAATTCTTGGTTCTCCAAAGTCAAAAAGGTAAGTCTCAATTGCTTGATTTAACTTTCTTGGTAAGATTTCAATTTTATTTGTTGGTTCTTTAGGGTTGTTATTCCTTGCATCGCCTCAATTTTCCTAGAGAAGATTTATATGTTTACATTGAAGAGGAAACCCTCTGATAGATCCTATTCTACCATGTTCTGTCTCCAAAATTCCTATCTCTCTACAAGGAAAGCAAGCACAATATTGGGAAAAAATCATATTGGTAAACCGGCCATCCTCATGGTGGACATATCAATGCCAATTGAATCTTAATCAGTATATTCCACATTTTGTACCTAGAACCATTAAATGAATGATTACTCCACTACATTTATAATAAACCACCACCCCAGCTGTTATCAAGGTCTATGAAATGGTAGGTAATGATTTCCATTTGCCATTTCTCCTCAAAACATCATCCATGGTGAAGCTACTTTTTATATGGAAATTTGAGCTTAGGCTCAAATTTTGCAAGCTTCGTATTTCTATACAAAAACACCAGTCATCTTGCGGTAATAAACCTCATTTATTAGATTGCATTGAATTTAATGAGAAAAGAAGTTGTCAAGTTCAAGAACCTTGAATTTAGAGACTGGAACAGTCAGTTGCATTTGAAGACATTACATTTGGCAAGAAATGGCCATAGCCTTGTTAAGTATATCAGCTTTGTAATAACCTGACTCTTCCTTAGAAGAGCTGATACCTGGAAGGTTATAGTAACAGGTACTGCACGAATGAAGAAGTTTTCTTATCCAAACTATAACTTGATCAGTGTGCTGTCAAAAATGTGACACAACAATTCTTATATTAACGTTGTTGCCTAACAGTGTAGAGTGAAATATCAGGGCTTGTACACAACGGGCAGCAATCCAACAAAAACAAATATTGCCTAATGTACAAAGATTAAAACAAAGAATCAACAAAAAACTTGATGAAATTGGGCCTTCCAAGAATAACAAGGCATTATACAGCAAATCAGTGGCAGAAATTCATATTAAACCCATCTAATGGATCTACGGCATTAACCACTCATTCTATCAAAAGTTTCAATACTTCATATCTTTTTGTTATTCTAGAAAACTAAGAATGAACGATACTTGGAATTTTGCCAATCAAAATGGAAATAAACACAAAGGCTAAAATGTTGAAGAAATTCAGTGACCAGAAAATAGCATACCGAGTGAAAATGGACAAATGCAAATCCCCTTGAAACATGAGTAAACTTGTCTCTAACAAGACGCAAATCCTGCAAATGTTATGGGAAAGAGGTTTTCACCACAGATCTATAAGATGTACATAATCGGTAAACTCAAAAAATGAAAGTAAAATTTTCTCACCTTGATAGGAGCATGCTTGGAAAATTCATAGCGAAGAATCTCCTCGTCAGCATTTTCATCCAATCCACGAACAACCAGAACATGTGTAGGGCCTGATTACAAAGAACTTGATAAATTATATGACATGGACAACAGATCAGACATGTTAGGTGTAAGTAAGAACTTAAACCAACCTGAATCAAATCCTTTCTTTCCTAATGGCATCGGATTTGACAAAGCTATATCTCCCGATGGTGCATCATCCATTCGAGGCTCATTACACTACAATAACAGATAAGTAAATGTATTGATTTAATATATCCAAATCTTTTCCAAAATGCAAGCATACATGGAAAAATGGCATTTTCAGCTTTTACACAAATGTTGAATAAATATAACCTACAGTTAGTCTAGGGTCAAAATTATATTACTTCTGTTCTATTTCTTGTTTTCTGTTAATTTTTCTTCCAGGTTGAGTTGCCTTGTTTAAGTTTCCACAGCTTTTTAAAACCTATAGAAGCAGTTTCAGAAGTCCTGAAATACAATTTGGTGTTCTCATCACCAACTAGTTCATGCATTATTCTTTACCATTTTCCCACAACAATTTTACAATAACCAACCTGTAAATTTTACTAATTAAAAATTCTAAACCATCATAATTTTCCACATTCAATGATCAATTATCAAATGAAAAAAAAAGTTCAACTGTTGATTAGTAAAAACTCTTTCACTATAAATAAAACAAATTAATAGCTCTAAAAAGCATATTTTTTACCTACCAAACATGTTTTCCAAAAACAAGAAAAATTCAAAATCATAGATAAAAAAAGGTGATATCAAACAGAACCTTAGCCTTTTGTTTTAACTTCTTCACCTGAAATGTATGAAAACATTAAGAAATTCCAGAGCTTTATGCTAAGGTGACATGGCTACCAACTTGTGTCATTATCAGCAATGGGAGCATCTTAAGTTAACATAACTAATATTCTTCCGCTATAAAAGAGCTTAATAGTGCAACATATAGTGCTCATTTTTACTACCAAAAATGGTTTCCCAAAAAACAAAAATCAAGGCTATAGATAAAAAATGAGGGTGATATCAAATAGATACTTAACTTTGTCTTAACTTCTGTTCCTGGAAAGGTAGGAAATCAAACAATAAGAAACACTTTGAGTCTTTTAAGCTAACTCCAATTTAAAAATAAATTCCAAGTTCTGGATAGAATCTTAAAATACTTTATGGTCTTTTTATTCAATTGACAAGCACATGCTAACTAACCCATCTCATTTTCAGCAAGGGTTCCATCTCTAACATAACTCACATCCTTTCACAAATTCTGAAACAATCAAATACTAAATGATTTTTATCTAAAAATGAAAACCTTCTTATAGGGATGATGGAAATCGAGGTAGCCAAAAGAACTAGAGGCTAGAACATGTGGATTGTTTTAGGTACTGTGCCAAAAAACACTCTTAAGTCAAACAAAACAGTTTTTAAAAATATAATAAATAGTTGCATTTAGTCAAATAAACATATTCTGCTTAAGGGTGAGTCTTGGAGCAACTGGTAAAGTTGCTTCTTTGTGACCATAAGGTTATAGGTTCAAGTCACGAAAACAATCTCCTTGTAAAAATACACAAGGGAAGGTTGCATTGCGTACATTATAACCCTTCCCAGACACCAACAAAGCAGAGAACCTTGTGCACTGGATACATTGACATTTGAAATTTGACATTTATAAACATATTATGCTTAAGATTCAGTTCAACAATTTTAAACTTAGATCTAGTATTATGCACTGCATATGCTAACTTATAAGAGAAGAAGAAACATAGAGAAAGTCATTTGTAATGCACAGAAGTTGGGGATTGCAAGACAATATCTTTACTTGATGTTGCAACTTGGTTCCAAGGAATCCTAACATGAGTGCCTTGACTTCCTCAGTGCAATATATTATAATTTCCTATGAAACAAATGCTTCTTTTCAAGTGAAAGATTGAAGGATAGTAATAAATTAATATTTGATTTTTCCAATTTAAAGTTTACATTAACTTACATTACCATACATCTTTCTGGTACATCATTTTCGAAAGGCACAATACAGAACTTATCAATCTCACTTCCGGTGAAACATATAACAAAGCCACAGTATTTAATAAAGCCAACAGACAACCAAACATATGCAACAATATAAAAATCCATGCCAATAGTTTCTCACAAGGCCATGTAAAGAGAATGCATGAATCAAACACAATAAAGAAAGGCAAACCTGAAAACAGGATGTCCGTCTTGCAAAATTAACACAACCACAAATTGTACACATCCAATCAGATGGAACTGCCATGTTTCTGTGTTTGACATGACCAGATCTTATAGCATTGTCTTGACCAAAAGGTCCACTTGACCCTCCAGTTGGCTTACTACTGAACAAAACATAAAAGCAACCATTACAGTATGTAACAATTATGGCAGTCATGTCACTAAGCTAGTATCTATAGATGTGATGAATTTCCAAAATTTAGATAGTTGACTAGTTGTGCTTCTATCATAATCTAACAAAGTTTTAGGTAAATATTTTTTAAGGACCCAAAAAGGTGAAATCTACAGAAAAACTATGTTCAAACAATGTATTAGAATAAAAGAATATACAAGTCATGTACAAGTTGCAGGCCACGAGATCATAATTGTGTACTTCGAAAGAATCAAAGTTGCATTTTTCTTACACAAACCCCATAGCAAGTTAAATGTTTCTCCTTTGGGGGTCTTATAGTTCCAAGCACGTTGGTAACAAACTATACCTAACATTAAAGTTCAACCTTTTGCTTCAGTCATTAATTCGGTTCCTTATTACATTTTCCCTTCATATTGTAGGTCTTTTTAGTATTCAATACAGTAACCATATTCTGAAATAACAAGCTATCATTAACTGACAATATATAGAGCTGAGCAATTTCTAACATAAAGGACTGAACCTTTTCTCAAACAGTAGGACATCCAATCCAATTTTTTTTATATTCAATACAGTATTCACATTCTAAAACTATAAGCTGTTACAAACTGATCATATAGAATTGTCCAATCTTTCAATCGAAGGACTGAATCTTTTCTCATTTCAGTAGAACTCCACAATTCTATAGGATGAAAACTGCTTTCTTTTCCTTAAAGAGTGATTCCTAAACAAACTACTTTGATGCTAAAACTACAATACACATATTAGTATTAGTAGTAATTCAAAAAAAATTATTAGACTAATTAGAATAGTCATTCATGAATTCAAAAATGATCATAATAATTTTAGCGTGTGAAATATAAGCTCCTTAGACTTTGAAAAACTCCATCTCTGAAATTATCAACTTTGAGCACTTCAATTCAATTTTTTTTTTTGGGGTAAATTTTCATGCCATGATAGAAACAGTTAAGTGGTACCTATACTCGAAGAAAAGCTTCCTTCCATCCACAAGAAGATCATCATCACTAATCCTATCCATCATTGCACATGCTGCATCCTGTTCATGAGAAAGCACCCTTGTAAAACAATTGTTGAAAAAGATGAAGCCTGCACATTTTAGGGTTCTGCATGGTATTTACCACAGAAGGAAAATCAATAAAAGCAAAGCCACGAGAAATCCCAGAATTACGTTCTTTAATCACACGAACATGACGAAGTGGTCCCCACTTGGCCTAATTGCAAGAGAAAACTGACTAATGTCATCAAAATCACATGGGACAAAGTAAAATCTTCAAAAGAAAGGGAATAGATAGGCAATTACAAGTATCTGATACAAATCTTCTTCAGTTGTCTTCTGTGAAAGACCCTTCACAACAACAGTTGCAGAGGGGGCCTACAAAAAAGGAAATGTGCCTTGTCAAGGCCTTGAACATAGTATCTATCAAACTTGCAATTACAAAATAATTACTAAAAATGGCAGATCAGACATACCACAGAATAACTCCCTCGTAAATGCCTTTCCTCATGATCCCTCCATTTTTCAGATCTCTCTTTATGACTATCATCATAGCTATCTGCAAATTGATTTTGACTATGACTTCGGCCTCGGGGAGACCTTGACCTTAACCGATCATCATGTCCACGGGACTGAGACCGCTCATATCGTCTTTGAGAACTTTGAACCCTTTCCCGACTCAAACCTCTGTTATCATGCCCTTGATCTCGAGATCCATGCCTCTTCCAATTGTCACCTCTCCTACTACCTTTATCATGATCAGAGTCATAACTATAACGACCGTAATCACAGGCCCTTTCACGACTAGCCTCTCTACTTTGGTGTGAACTACGACGCTTATAGTCATAATCATCATACCCATAATCTTCACAATCACGCTCTCCAAACCTAGAAGGCCTGCCAAGTCCGAGAGAATTGTCATTATTTCGATAGCCATCCCGTTTCTGAAGTGAATCAGTCTCACAATCTCGAAAAGCATCCACATCATTACATGAATCCATGTATGGTCTCTCATGTCTCCTAGACTCCCTGTGAGCTGGATATTCTTCTTCATAACTCCTCTGTCTTGAACGAGACCAAACAGCAGCAGGAGATGATGGATAATATTCCCTCTCCACAATGTCCCGGTGGAAATTATTTTTTGGGTAAAAATTTTCCCTCGAGTATCTTTGATCCGAAAACCTTCTCTCATCATACAAATCGCCAACCCTAACATAATAAAATATGGTTGGATGGAAGAGAAGAAATGATATATGAAGCCACACACTTGACATTGGAAAAGAACAACTAAAGGGCATGTGGAAAAACTGCATAACTTTGCAAATCTTAAATTCACTAGGGGATTGGAATAACATAAAAAGAAGGAAGAAGAAAAATTTACACATAATTTGAGCATCTCATCATCATAATGATATACATCATTAGAACTCACCGGTAGTTTGGATCGTGAACTGTATCATATCCCTCCAAAGCCTGTGGATTGAACAGAATAAGCTATGTCAGCAACAAATATCAATGATGGTAGGAGGGTTAGGCAAATCCATTACATATCCTCACAACTGTCCCCCACATCTTTCTTCTATATTCTTTAAGGAAGAGATGCCCCAAAAATAGACGGCCAAGCACATGAGCCCTAAAATTTTGATGAATATACGATCCCACATTAATGTGATTATTAAGGAGGAAACCACAAATTACGCTGTTATTATCCCATCCTTGCTGAAGACCGTAGCGACCACCAGGATCCATTTCTGGGCCCCCCACCAACCCCTGCACGTATTGTATCCTGACGATGTTTTAAATTCTTTTATATCCCTGTAAATATAATCCACAAATACAACAGTTATCTCACACTGAACCAAAAGTTGGTGACTCCCAGAAGTTAACTTTTGTCTCCTGTTCCACAAACCCTAACAACAGAGAAAAGAAGCAACCCAGTACGTAGACAAATAAGGGGATTCAAAAATTTGTTTGTCAAAGATCCGAAATTGAAGTTTGAACAAGTAATTGTTCCGTGTAAAGCACCTTCTTTTCTACAGGCACGTTGAGGATTCTGAAGATATATCAATGAATCTTTGCCTCTGCCACTGTTTTGTTCTTCAAAACTGAATCTTTAGCTCTCCGTTTTGCTTGGATTGTTCAACCAGGGGCAGAAGACCGAAAAGTAAACGGGTTCGTGTGTGGAGGACAGAGCCATACAGAGTTTGATTGAACAGAAAAGACTGATGAGTAGCAAAACTAAACACACAGAGAAACGGCGGGTCAAAGGAAATATATAAACGACCCAATATTTAATTTTTCTCAAAAAAATAATAAACTCACTCCGTCATGTCTCTGCTCAATTAAAACTATGTTCATGTTATGTTGTTAGTCCACGTAGCATGCCAGATATACTCAAATGCTAATACATATAATATAATTATTAATTTTAAGTTTTAAAAGAATTAATTTATTAGTTATTTAAAGAAAACACAAAAACTTATTTACCCTCTTATTAATCTCCATTATTATCAAATTCCTAAGTTTCTTAAAATCTCTAATACTTTTAACACTTTCTTTCTTATTCATTCATGGTCTTCGATTATTTTTTCGTGATTTTTCCTCTATTTTCGTTAAATTCCATTATTTTTCTTGCTTCTTCCTCCATCTTCATCAGTTTAAACTATTCTTCTGGCAACTTTGTTCTCCAATTGCGACTTGTTTAGAGGACCCTAGATGAAAGGTCTTAAAATAAAAAGTTGACATAGCAAATGAGAGAGAATGAGAGAGAAAGCGAATTTCTAAGACTCCGACTCCGGTGATCTCCAGCCTTAGCCCTCCCTCTCCATGGCTTCGTTTTCCCCTTCTTCGCCAGAAACTTGATCTCCTCTAAAACCTTTATCTTCTCTTACTGCTCTTGCGCCACCACATCCCCCTTCGTCAAATCCTATTTGCGACCAGAATCTTAACCCTAACCATCAACCTTCATCGATCTCGTCCTCTCCTCAAGTTAATCAAGCCTTCCCCCACCTTCGAACCCTTTCCCCTACTCCGCCTTCCCAACCAGACAAGAAACCAGTCCCTGTTTCCACCGTAACCTCGACGGAGAAACCTCTAAGAAATCTCAGAACCTAGAAAGCAGTTGTTTCCGCAGGACTAGATGCTTCATCCTAGGCCACATCCTTGTCCCACTATCCTTCGGAAATGAAGGAAAACCAAATTGTTGTTACTCCACCACCAGAATTGCCCAAGTAAGGAGCGGCCCAATTCAAATCCTCCCTCATTGGTTTTTTTCTTGATAAGCGCCCGACCTTTCCTTTAGTACAAAGAGCATTATCTAGATCTTGGGCTACTTGTGGTCTTAAGGAAATTTTAATCACCAGTGCCAACAACTTCCTCATCAAATTTGAATATGCGGAAGGAATGAATGAGGTTCTGGAGAAAGGACCATGGCATATCCAAGGCAAACCTCTGTTTCTAAAGAAATGGTGTTTGAATGGAGGTGAGCAGGAATTTGTTACGTCAGCACCTGTTTAGACTTAGTTTTATAATGTCCCAATTGAATACTGGACCACCGAAGGTATAGGGAGAATAGCTAGTGCAGTAGGTGTCCCATTACTCATGGACACTCCAACTGCAAAGATGACCAGAATTGTGTATGCTCGTGTATGTGTGGATTTAGACGTACAAAGGAACTAGCCCAATTCCTTTCTGTTGGCAACTTATAATGAAGACGGGGAATTAACATACAAGGACATCCATATAGAGTATGAATGGAAACCAAACCCTTAAATGCCTAAACAGAAATGGGAACCTACTAGGAGGACATTGAAACAGGAATGCAGCAAGAATTGGTGATAGAGAAGGACACTCCTCAAACCAACCCCCAAAACCACCATAAGCAGTCCATCACCTTAGAACCATCTAAGTTACCGAGCACCCCAAGTGAAGAGCCCCAACCAGAACCGAATTCTTCTTTGGTAATACATCAAACAGAACATGAGAGTCAGCAGATATGCCAAGGAGTTCAGGAAGCAAAAACCTCAACCTCATCTAGAGAGGAATGCCAACAAGAAGCAGACTCACAAGGAGCCTTTGACGACCCAACTCTATTGGGCATAAACTAGGTAAATAGTTCTCCTCCCTCTCCTAGTTCTAAATTGGTTCCCAGTAGCTCAGGTATTAAGAGAGGGGCAGAAGGGGATTTAAATAGAACAAATAGGAAAAAAGAAGGAAACATAAGTAGAAGTCTGTTATAGTTTTTTGTCTTATAGATTTAGTCTTTTCGAATGTAAGAGGGCTGCTCAATAGCCCAAATAAACATTTAGCTATCAAGGCTTATCTTAAGAGTCTTTCTACTGCTTTTGTGTGCATGATAGAATCCTGAATAATATCCCCCTTAATCCTAAACAATATTTGTTCTTTGATGTTTCCTCGATGGCAATACTTCTCCAACATTGATCTTGCCTCAATTGCTAGGATAGTTATAGCTTAGAATGAAGATAATCTCTCTTGCTCTAGGTTAAACTCTACTGACCAATTAATCCATTTATAGGTTACTCCCATTAATAGCTCCTCCCCCTTCCTTGTCACTTATCTGTATGGGTCTAATAATCCCAATCATAGGAAACATCTCTAGACTGCCTTGAACCATATCTCTTCCACAGTTGGGAATCAACCTTGGCTTATAGCTAGAGACTTTAATGCGATTCTGAATTCTCATGAGGTAGAACCCATGAGTTTCATGGCCTTACAAGAAGGCATGCGAGATTTTAGAAAGTGAGTAAAAGACTGTGTAGTTTTTGATCTAAATGCTAGTGGCCCTACCTTTACATGGACTAATAAACAAAGTGGATATCTCTATGTATCCAGAAAACTAGATAGAACTCTCATCAATTCTAAGTGGTCCTCCAAGTTTCCTAACTCTTATAGTGTCACTCTCAATTTGAATATCTCAAACACTCTCCTTTAGTGGTTAAGGCCTTATTCAGTCAGCAGAAGAGAACCTCCCCCTTTAGGTTCTCTAACTTCCTTGTCAACCATCCTAACTTCCTTCAAAACATTGATGAAGCATGGTCTAGTCAGATAAGAGGCACTCCTATGTATAAGGTAGTGTCTAAGCTTAAATTAGTTAAAAGAGCTCTCTAATCCTTTAACTTGGGTCAGATAGGAGATGTAAGTATACGTGTGGAGAGATGTCAGGCCAATCTCAACTGTATTCAAGAGCAGTTGAAACTTGATACTCAATCTACCCTTTTGAAAGACAGCGAGACTGAAGCCATCCAAGATTTACTTAAAGCGCTTAGGGACTAGGAATCCCTTTTCAAACAAGCTTCCCGTATTAAATGGCTTCAAGAAGGGGATAGGAACACTAAAATTTTTCATTATGCTCTCATTGCTCACAAAAATAGGAACTCTATTCACTTCTTACACTTGGCCAATGGTACAAGAATTGTGGGATTCCAAAAGATTCAGGATCAGTTCCTGAATCATTTATAGAATTCCATAAGGAGCTCTAAATCTCTTCCTTCATCTCAAGAGTTTGTGGCCTCTCTGTTTCCTCTCCATTTACCCGAAAGTCTCACAAACCCTCTTCTAGCTGAAGTCTCTGGACAAGAGATAAGAGAGACTTTCCACTCCCTTAACCCGAACAAGACCCCAGGCCTTGATGGTTTTAATGGGTATTTTTTTAGGCATTCTTAGCAAATAATAGGATAGGAAGTCACTGAGGCCATAAAGAACTTATTTGATCATGGGAAACTCCTTAAGGAGCTTAACTTAACATTTATCTCTCTCATCCCTAAGAAAGCTTAACCAACCACAGTGCAAGATTATAGACCCATTTCTTGTTGCATTTTTTATAAGGTCATTGCTAAGATCATAGCTAATAGACTTCGTGTAACATCCCATCACCGATGGGAAGGGTAAACTAGTAATTTGAAACGGGTTAGGAGTGTTTAAAATTGTTTTGCTATGTTTAGGCATATTATGGCCTCCATATATACATGAATAGAAAGTTTTGCACATGCACATGACAGTACATGCATTCATGATATTTCCCGATATATGTGTCTAAATGTGATTTTTGTGGAAAATGCGATGTTTGTGCTTGAAAATTTAATTGGCGTGGGTTTCTGTGAGTTTTGCATTTTTGGAGAATTTTAGAAATTTTTGGGATACTTTTTCGGACTAAAAAAATGCCAAATGGCAGACTGATTGTTTACCGATAGTAGAAATTACTGTCCAATGGCAATGGAAATTTAGAAAAAATGATTTTTGGATTTATTATTTTAAGCCATTGGAATTGAGGAGAAATTGGGGTAGAAATTACAATGGAAGTGGAAAGAAATTAAGGGATAATGTAAAATGGTGACATGTGGCAAGTGACACTTGTCACTTGCCTAACATGCCACCATGATAGTTTTCTTATTAATTAAACCCCTTCTTTGGGTCTTCATTCACGACACTTTCCATGTAAAAGCAGTTTTGGTGTTTTAATTTGACTTTTTTCTCTCCATCTTCGTAGCTTCTTCTCCTTCCCTTCTTATTGACTTGGTTTGCTCATCTTTTCTACTTTCTTCTCCATGCTTGCTCTCCTTTTTGTTCACAAAAACAACCTAAGCTTGGCACCCTTAAGTTGATGATGTCGTGTATGATGGTGAAGAGAATTAGAGAGGATTGTGAGATTTTGAAGTTTAGAAGATTGGAAGCTTGATTAGGTAAGTCATATGTTTTATAT
>JANVCL010000007.1:816340-830314 GCA_026546855.1 Erythroxylum incrassatum
CATGCATGTGTATCATCATCATGGTGTTAAGTAAAAATGTTTATGAATGTATGAAGGCCTAATTTGATTATTGATTTCCGCAAAATGTGTTACCTTTAAAAAAAAGATACCAATTTTTGAATGATTGAATGATTTAGTACACCACCCTCGCGGGGCACGAACTCGGATATCACCCTCGTTGTCGGGTTCGGGTCATTGCGAGAGTAGAGTGCTACATTAATTAGGTTGGTCATATTTTGCATAAAGAAAATTTTGTGTCTATTTGTGACTTGCTAGTAAGTATGATTGTTTATCTTGATGGTTCGTTTACATGGTGACAACATATGACCATCAAAGTGTTAATTTTATGAAAAAGGGAGTTCAAAAGATAGGTATGGAAGTTAAGGTTATCAATATCATATTAGAAAGAGAAAGTAACAAGAGGAAAATTATCGATCAACTATCATCATAAAGGGGAAATTAACGCAAAAAGGATGATATTTCTATTTTAATTTGTTCTTGTTAGTTTAAGGTTTAAGTTTCTTAAAGAAAAATAGGAAACCTTATTAGGGTCTCAAAACTTTATTTATGTATGTGTGTGAGTGTGTATTATATTCTTTTTATTTTTATGCATTGAAGTTTGTATTGATAAGACCAAATTAGAATTTAAGCAGTGTCACAATTTATAGTCTACTTGGAGCAATATAACATATGAATAAGTAATAAACTAGATTCTATTGTGTTTTATTTTTCTGTGACTAGTAATTAGTAGTGACAATGAGTGTTATAATAGAAGTGTAAGTGTAATTTGATGTATACTTATTTTGTTCAACCGCTTTACTTTTCACAATTTATTTTTAGAAGATGAAAGTTAATGATTGGTTTAATTAATTTTACAATGTGTAAGTTGATGAAATACCCAGGTATATGTATGTCACAAGATCTTGATTGAAATGGAAAAAAACATTTAATTATAAAATGACATCAATAAAGCTTTATATTAAATTTAAGATCAATGAGGTTTGTAACTGGTATACAATAGAAACATATATTAATTTGGAAATAGAAGTTAAAGAGCTAATTGATTTTAAGTTAGAAACCTAAAAATATGTTACAATTATATAGTCTCAACAATTATGGTAAAAACCAATTAATAAGGAAGCTACAAAGCTTATATAGACAAAGTGAAGAGAATGAGATGAAATGAATGTGAAATTGCAAGATGGGTTAATCTAGATTAGGGATTTGATTAACAGAAAAGGTTAGTCCATGTGGTTTTTCTAGCATGTGGAGTCTATCTTATAAAAACCTTGTAATAGCTATTTATTAGGGATTTGATTAATATAAAAGGGGTTTATTAGTCTTTGTTTGTTCAAATTTATCTACTCAATATATTATTTTTTTATTACACTTTAGTGAGGTAGAAATTTTCGATAAATATGATAAATGCTAATAGTCGCAATCATTTCCTTTTACATTTTCAAAAGATGATAAAGGTTAGCCTCACCATATGGTATATATATCATTTGAACTTTCAATATAGTTGATGAACATTAGTTAATCAATATGGTCTTTTTCAATTGTGCATTGTGTTGTTTTCTTACAATATTTATATGCATATGTTATTTTATAAATGGAGGAGCTAGTATAAGGTTATTTCACAATTAACATTTTACTCAGGAAGATACACTAAATTATATAGGTAAGGCACCATAATTTTTTTACAATATGGACATAAATTATGTGGTTTTGAGAGAGGTATGTGAAATGGGTTCTTTATTAGGCTATAAAAATATTGTTAGTGTATGGTATTTGATTCTTGATAAAGGGTTAGAAGAAGGCTCGAGGAAGTTAAACTCCAGTCAAAGTGTATTAGATTTTATTAAATTGTTAGAGGTGCATTGATATAATCGATGTTTATTTAGATCATGTGGATGAACCAACACTACTTATACCAATGTTAATGTGGCATGATAATTAACATAAAAATGAGATTCTTGTGAATTTTTTTTGGGGGGGGGTGTAATACTAGAGTTGATTTAGGATGTGATAGTGGTGTAGGAGTTGATTTAGAAGGTGATACTATAGTTGATTTGGGATGTGATAGTGGTGTTAGTGATGGTTTGGGAGGTGATAGTAGTGGTAGTGTTGATTTGGGAGGTCATTATGGTGTTGGTGTTAATTTGGGAGGTCAAATTGATGTAGGTATTAATTTGGGAGGTCAAATTGATGTTGGAGGGGATGTGGGAGGTAATATTGATGTTGGTGATGATTTGGATGATGGAGGTGATTTGGGAAATGAAGAATCAGCTATTAGTGATTATAAATTAGGTGATTATACTGATTCTGATATGGGTGCTCTTAATGGAAGTGAGTTGCATGCTTAAACTTTAGGTGAATTGGTTGTTCCGGATGGAGGCAATTTAGGTGCTCCTAATAAAGGTGAATTTGATTCAAAATTTAACGTTAGTACTGCTGCAAGCTGTGACACAATGTAAATTGACTCTTATAATCCTAGTACTTTCTTATCTAGTGAAGAAAATCCCAATGCGGAAGAACTAAATACTGTTTTAAGGAGACCTAATGAAACTAATATACATGTTTCTGGAGTTATTACAAGTACATGGTTGTTGGAGATGATGTTTGATTGGGCAAAAAACTTTAAAGATGTGATTTATGAGTATGTGATAGCAATAATATTTAACTTGAGTTTCAAGAGGTATAAAGCAAAAAGGATAAGATATGGTTGCACTGAAAGCCATCCATTTGAGTTATATGCTTCATTTGATAGAAAAGACAAGTGCTTAAAGTTCAAAAATTACAATCTAGAACACACATGCAATCCAATAAATAAGCAAAGGTTGGTTTCATCTAATTTTATCATGAGAAATTTGAAGGAAAAAATCCTGGACAAGTTAGGGATTAAAATTAAGAAAATGGTTGATGAATATAAGGAGAAACTAAATTTATCTGTTAATTATAGCATATCCAACGATGCAAGGAGGAAGGTTTTTAAAGTAAAAGTAAAAGAGCAGTATAATGAATACGGAAAACTTTATGGTTATATTTCTGAGTTGAAAGAAATGAATCCATATTCAATAATCGAGCTTCAACTTAGAAGGTTTGAAGATAAGTTGGTATTCAAGAAAATGTATATATGTTGTGATGCTATAAAGAACGAGTGGAAAAAGTTATGGCCTATAACTAGTATGGAAGGAAAAGTACCAAGACAACTTCTAAGTGCCATAGGATTTGATGGCAACCGAAGCATCTATCAAATTGTATTAGCAATTTTTGAGGTAAAGAATTCTAAGAATTGGACATGGTTTATAAAACAATTAGCCATTGACTTAGTGCTTGAAGATGGTGAAGAAATAACATTGATTTCTGATATACAAAAGGGAATTCACCCAACTAAAGGCAATATATACATACATTTACATCTATGAACACTTTTATCTTATTATTAATTTGTAAGGATTTGTATGAGTCACGAATGATGTATTTCTCTCTCCTACATATAGGATGTGTACAAGGCATATTTATCACAATTGGGTGGGGAAAGGATAGGAAAAGAATCTTAAGAAAGCATTTTGGAATTATATGTGGGGCAATATTCCCTTAAGAATTTAATGATAGAATCATCAAATTAAACCAAATTGCACTAAGATATGTACAGAACTTGCTTAAATAACCCAAGGAAACATAGAGTAGAGCTTTCCAAAGTATTGAGTCTAACTGTCCAATTGTGGGCAATAACAAAAGCTAGGCATTTAACTTTTGGATTTTGGTGGACGAAGATCACCTTATTATCAGCATATTGGAGGTTATTAGAACCATGTTAATGAAGAGGCATTCTGACCTTCAGGAGCAAACAAAGAGATGGAAAGGGGGCATATCACCTAAAGTGATCAAAAAATTGAAAAAGAATAAAATGAATATACTAAGATGAAGTTATTTGAAATAAGGATAAGAAGTGTGAAGTGACTAATAAAGATGACACACGTGTTGACCAATTGAGAGGGAGAAGACTTGCAATTGCAGGATATAAGTAAGTACCCTTATAGTCATGTAATTAGTGCCATTTTCCATGACAAGCAACAAGCCGAGGCATATGTACATGAAAGTTATCTTTGAGAGAGATTCATGGAAGTTTATAAGTATCTTGCAACAAAATAGAGGGAAGAAATTATGGCCACCAAACACTCCTCAAGAGATACATCTTCCTTTGGAAAGAGTTATGCATAGTAAACCTAAGAAGAATAGGAGAAAAGATAAAATGAACCAAAGAGAGTGAAGAATCCTCATAAGCTATCATAAAAGGGGTAATTCCAACTATGTGGCAAATATGGTAAAAATGATCATAACAAGAGAAGTTGTAAATCTGGTCTTCTTCCTTCCAGTCAAGTTAAAAGGTGAGGTATGTAATTTAACATTAATTTATTTCTTTTTCAGTAAATGCTAATTAATGATATGTTACTATTGGACAATCAACTATACATAATGAAAATTCAATAACAATAACAGTCTTGTATCAACTCCATTCATTAATTCCAGTAGACAATCTTCTAAAGTAGGTAGAGCTAAGGTTAGTTTGACACTAGTATCAGTTTACTATATGTCGTTATTTATGTTTATTGTTATTTTTGTATTCATTAGAATAAATTATTATTTTAACCCTGTAATAGTTATTTGAATCAACACTACCGTTAAATAGAAAGAGAACATTTGGATTAGTTGATCTAAACATTTTCTAACTATCATTCCAACAAAAAGGGTTAAAGTGGAAGAGTACCTATGGTACCACATCTTAAAAATTGCAAAAGCGAGTTTCTAAATAAATGATTGTTGAAAATTGGAAGTTGATAAAATGTGAATGATAATTAGTTATGCATTGATTAGTTTAGAAAGAATTCTGGTTAGATCCCTCATGTTTCAAGTGAATAATTGTCAAATATGATACTAATTAATATAAGGGGTTATACCTGATTGGATCCATTTTTTATATTTTGTGTATATTAGCTAAATAAGCACTTTGGTTTGACATAAACTTGATTAAAACTCTTTTAAAAGTTCCTCCATGATTATTTTAAAGAACAAGGGATTTTTTTCTTATAAAATCTAAAGTAAATATTAACAAGAAAATTAAATTAATGCTTAGACATGCCTAAAAAGTAAATTAATTCTTAATTAGAAAAAATAAATTTGTTATAAAAAATTTTCAGATAAATTTCACTAAAGATCTTAAGAAACTATAATATGATGCATTTGAAAAAATTACTGCAAATAATTTTTAAGAACTTTTAAGACATTTATAATCCTTCTAGAATTTGAATTCCACTAAAAATGTGTTTTCCCCTTTTCTTAGGACACTTATTTTTTAATTTTTAACCTAACAAATTTTCTTCCTTTCTTTTTTCAAGAAATTTGTAGTTAGGAGAGTTTTTTAAAACTTATTTTCACTTTGCTCATACTCTTATTTTTGTTTAGGTTATTGCTCATTAGCTTATAAACTTAGTGAGCCATTATTTTACGCTTTAACTTTAGCCAGGGCACTATTGTTGTCATTTTTTTTAGTAAGCCTTGGTTAAGAATTTCCATGTTATTATTAATTGGCTTTGCCCTTGAAAGGAAATTTCCTCACCTTTTTTAAACTCTTCTCTTCCTTTATTTTTATGAGTTGGCCATATTGGCTTTATTACCCCCAAGTGCGATTTACAGATGGGGTATAACCAGGCTAGATTTAAGGAAATGGTTGTTGTGACTTGAAAAGTGGTTTGAATGGTAGAGGGTCTAGATAAATAGGGCAAGCATAGAAAATTTTCATTTGAAGAGCATAAGACATTGGCAATATAGGCACATGATGATAAGCATATGGGAATAAAAAAGTTGGAGATTAACTAGAATTCTCTCCTTATCTTGATTGTTCCTCTTATTATCAAATCTTGTTTGATGATGAGTGGTAGAGGCTACTTTTACTTTCTTGGTCACCTTAATGATCACAGGATTAAAGACAGAAGGTTCTTACATTGGTGATGGCTCTAAAACTAAAAACACTGGTACTAAGGTTTCAAAAACATTTTTACATGCGTAAATAAAGAAGGATGTCTTACAATGATTAAATTTAGATATGAAAAATTAGAGATTGTCAAATTCAGCAAAACCTATTCAAGTATCTTAGCATACCAAGTATAAAGAAATTAATCTTCAGGGAATGTCAACCTTTGTTCAGTGCACTTAATAAGAGAATTGCCAGCGAGCAAAATAAGTTCATATCCTATACATAAAGAATGTAGTTTTGATCTTAGTTCTTAACATAACCTCTAGAGCTATTGTCTCATGCTGCTAAGGAATTTAGTTAAAGCTATTGAGAAGATAATAAAGAATTTCCTTTAGTTTGGTGATATAAGCAAAGAAGAAGCATCAATGGAGAAATGGTAAGATATTTCTATTCCAAAGCAAGAAAGGAGATTGGAGTCTGTTTAATCATGAAGATGATCTAAAAATTGTTCAATCACCAAGAATTCATATGGTAAGATTGATGGACTCTCAATAATTAAAAGGCAATTTGAGTAGATGGTGTAGCAGCACGAAATGATACCAGTTTAACACTGTTCATGTAACAAATCAATGGTTACTCCAGTCAGGTTCTAAATATGAAATATATTACTACACAGTTGACGGAATAAGTCTGCCATGATATAGCCTCATAATGTGAAAATGTGATTAGATACAAATTCGTAACTCAGTTTAGAAAAAGTTGTCCAACCTCCAAACTCCAAACATAACTAGTGATATCTAAGTTGTAGTCTCCTCTGCAAGGTCTTACTCATAAACAGTAGTCATGTCGACTGTCCTCTACATTTCAACAAATATCTCAAACTCATACTACTGTTGGATAAATACTGACCTAGTTTGGCCCTCCCATGCAGTAATTACTATAGCTAAGAAATTTCTCCGTTGGTCTTGAGAACAAATCAATAATTCTCTTACGTAACAAGTATGTCACTCTGTGTAGAGAGAGTTGACCGGATCCTGATACCGATTTTTATTTTTCCAAAAGTAGTGAAGAGAAGCAGCCGAGTCCTTGCATATTCTTACTTTGGGACAACGGAGACCAATAAAGGTAGACTGGTGGGGCTCCTTCCAGTCAATTTTTGACCAGGACGTATATCATAAGTCATAACATAGTTACAAACAACAGTTTGACTGATACATGGTTCACACTATTGCTAAACAACAAGAATAACCAATTTCTAAAACTATATATCTGTTACTTTGCTAAGTTTCCAGTTTAGAAAAGAAAAACATTTTTAGAAATCGAAAAACATGAGTTAGGATTACCCGCAACACCCACCTCTCTTTCCAGAATTTTGCTCCTCACTAGGAACTATAATACTAGTTCCCTTGAGAAGGCCTGAACTTCCATTCACACCAGGCTCGTCATTGGCAATTAGAGTTTTCTTGCTCATTATCCTATAAATCTCTGTCAGCACTGTCAAAAATGCAGTTTCAACATTTGTGGCCTCAAGAGCTGATGTCTCCATGAAGAAGAGGTTCTCTCTTTGAGCAAACTCTTGCGCATCTTCTTGAGGCACAGCTCTAAGACTTCCCAAGTCGCACTTGTTTCCAATCAGCATTATCACAATATTCTTATCTGCATGCGCTCTCAGTTCATCTACCCATCTTGCCATGTTATCAAATGACTGACGCTTTGTCAGATCATAAATTAACATTGCTCCTACTGCTCCCCTGTAGTAAGCACTTGTCACTGCCCTATACCTATGAATATAGAAAATAAAACAGGTTTAAAGATAGTAAACTAAAAGAAAAATAATGAATAATAACATTATTTCATCTTAATTAGTTTGGAATGTGCAGCTTATGATCTTGGATCCGCATCTGTTAGAGAGCCTAATGAAAGGCAGGGACCAACAGCAGAAACTATCTTGAAGCCATTCCATATCCAGGAGGAGAAAATCAAGAAGCCACCTATTTTTTAATGCTCATAGTCAAATGCTATGTGGAAAGTTATGTCGACGAAGAGTGGACACAGGCAGATTACTGACAGCAATGGTGATCTGAACTAGGAAAAGATTTAAACTATAAAAAAAGATATGTAGTAGCAGTTGTTAGAATATTTTGCTATTTGGAAATCTATCATATGTGGAGAGAGAGAAACAGAAGAATCTTTGAGGAAGGAATACTTCATAAGATTCTATTTGAATAACTAGCATCCCGCAGCTTGCTAATAGTAGTTCTATAACTTTGTATTTGAGGTTAGCTATAGTGTAGGAAGAGCATACGCTGATTGAGAAATGCAGACATTCAACCAAAATAGAACGCATATGCAGATTTACATTTGATATAAGCCCTGTATATACAAGAATTTTACACCTTAAGTTTTTCTTTTGATGTTCCAATGTGCAGAAGCATATCCTGAGATGATTACATGAAGATTGAGATATTCTGGAAAATAAAATTGTCTTCAAAATAATTATATTTACCACAAACAAGGAGAATTTGCTAATATTGCATTAAACTATGCAGTAAAAATCACAAATATTGGAACAATAGATTTCTTGCTGAGTGATGTAAACTAGACTTAAAGTTACAGAATTAAATGAGGTGCAGGTTGGTGATGGATCTTATCATCTTAGCAGAGTTCTGTAACTCTTAAGGCAAAACAGAGAAAATCACTAAAATAAATAAGAACTTTTGCAACCTAGTCAAATGCTTTTCAGTAAAAACTAATAATTACAGAATGATGTCAAACAGAAAATATAAAGTTAACTGCATTCAGAACCTTAACGTTAAGAGAGTAACGCCCACCCATTTCAACTTCTTTACCTTCCATATAACTAAACTAATGCTCTTCACTTCCACTTTTCTTAATCCAGAACCACAAAACAGAATCCAGATATTATTTCCAATTTCCGATAAATAACTTGTGTAGCAATTCTAGAAGAACATAATCGTCATTCACGTCTACTCTTAGCTCTCACTGAGCACTAAATAATGTTTTCTTCCATATATCATGAGCATCAAGGCCCAGTAGTAGGATCTTAAGCACTATTGATATCGTGCGCTCAAACATCTAAATACCAAGTTCTGATCCTATCACACCTGTTTTAAACAACTCCAGGAGGTGCATTTATACAACCCAGGGGTTTCTTTTAAGTTATCATTAAGACAACTCTATTTCTTTTAATATAAACTATTACCCCTAAATCAATAACAATAGAAGCAACTATTTTTTGCTTTAAGTAAACAAAAGTTCCACAATCTATGCTGTATTCTGTCAGTTTCATATCATCATTCTCCTGGGAATGCGAAGAGATGGACCAGAGTTAATATATATCCTTCAAAACATTGTTCAGGAAAGCTAGGCAAATCAAAGGCAGCAAACCTACACTTAACATTATTCGAAACCAATTAGCTTGTAATAATCATACAGGATGATCACCCATTTTCCTACTCTCCTAAATGCATATAACTCAGAATGCCTATTAATATATAAGGAGATTGTGGGAAGAAGGAAAAGTTAAAAGGGAAGTGACAATCACCTTTCTTGGCCAGCAGTGTCCCAAATCTGTGCTTTGACCGTTTTACGGTCAATAGAAAGAGTTTTGGTCTGGAATTCAACCCCAATAGTGGCCTTTGAATCAACGCTAAAAGCATTTTTAGCGAAACGTGCAAGAAGCTGTGATTTCCCAACTGCTGAATCTCCAATCAACACAATTTTGAAAACATAATCAATCTTTTGATTGAAATCCACATAACTCGACATCCTCTCCAAGTCAATTAAGCGCTTTACCTTCCCTTCAAAATTTAACAAAACACCTAAACTAGCCTAGTATAATAGGTATATAAGAAAGGTCAAGATTAAAGATCTATATAATAGCAACTCCTTCGTTGATGCACGCATATTAATATTATCATTATATGCTATATAGCAACACCAATTAAAACAGGACATAATTAAGACATCGTCGGGGAAATTGGAGAAAGCTGAAATGAGGAGTGGAACATAAAGATTAGGATTAGGGTTAGGGTTAGGGTTAGGGTTTGAATTGGGCTAGCAAGTGTTAATGGTGAGGAATTTGGGTTTGCCAGTTTTGTGGTATAGGAAGAAGAAGACCAACGGTCAGTGCGGGGACCGTTGAGAGTGCGCGGGTCCCATCAACGGTTTTGTTTCGCTCAAATGGTTTGGTTGGTGTTTTGACTTTACACTCCTAAATAACTTTTTTTTTGTTAAAAGGACGACAACGAAGATAATTATAAAAGGTGTCTCGAGACTAACGTCTCAGACATATCCTCTAGAGGGATAAGGTGACACCTTATAGGTGTAGTAGATAAATAATAACGCCGATATCAAAATGCGCTACATAAACTGCGAGCCAGTTGACGCAGCTGTTGCCCTCTCAGTAGACATGCCGAAGAGTAACAGTTCAATTGCGAGCAAACAGCTCGTGAATTCCCATGACGATGGGGTTGAGTGCTCGAGAACAAATGTCTGCTGAGGAAAGGAGCTCGAGCACCACCATAGAATCGACTTCAAGCTCTATTCGCCGATAGTCCCGATCCTAAGTAAGAGTAAGGCCTGAATAGAATCATCTTGTTTTGTCGCAGCTAAAGAAGATCTCATACAATCATTCTTCTTTGTCACAAGTGAAGTTGGACACTTTATAATTACCATTCAAGGTTAATAAGAATTTTCACATTATGTATTCTTAATTTTAACAATTATGCAACTATATACAATTTAATATTTCTCTTTTTTATTCACACTAATGAACAAAAGCTAAATATTGTTGAAATGATAAGCGGTGGTCAACAATTAAGGCTTGGACAGCTACAATAATTAATGCTACTGGAAATTCAACAATTGCAGTTGTAGCATTTGTGGCTGGGGCAGCTAATTGTTAGCTGTCTAAATCGTGTGAGGGAGGCCTATAAATAGGTCTCTCCATTTCATTTACATATCATCAATTCTTGGAAAATTCTTAATTCGTTTAAATAGTGTTTCTCCTATTTCTTGAGAGATTTAAGTGTTTCTCTTTCTAAAATAGAGAGAGGTTGTAACCATAGACGTAGCTAGGTGGGGCTCAGTGCACCTAGGTGGGGCCCAGTGATGCACTGGGCCCCCCAAAATTTTAAAAAATATTATATATAAATATATAGATATATAAGGATGAAGTTATTTGGGAGTCAGTGGTATATTGGGCCCCCCAAAATTTAAAAAAATTAAACATTTGGGCCCTCTTACCTTAAATTTTTGGTTCCGTCCTTGATTGTAACTCCTACTTTTTGTAGTAAAATTTCTTCTTGTCCGTGAATTTTACCCTAGTTTATTTGAAGGTTTTTTACGTAAAATATGTGTATTCATTACTATTCCTTCAATCTTATTTAGCTATGAACTTGTTCTAATCTGGTTTGCTTTTCCTAACAAGTATATGTTATGCAATGCACATATGCACTCTTTAACTTTTTAAGACTCTTGACAACTCTTTAGAAAGTCAAAAATTATTCTTTCAACTTAATTATGGTCTATTTATACCAAATTAACTTAAATCAATGAACACACAAATTAGTGGTTACAAAGGCTAGTTTTTAGACTTATTTCAATTTGCTCCAATAAATTTATGTTCGACTTGGGTATTGTTGAATCCCTACTTGAATACTCAACACTTATTGTGTAACTTTTAAATCATCACATAAACTAATCGGTGGTTTATCAATTGACACTTCGACTAGCTAATGATCTAGCCAATGTCACTCTTCTTATATGTGTATGTGTGTGTGTGTATTAGGCAAAACTAAAACTATACAAAAACCATTTTGCTAGAAACATTTTGAAAGATGAATTCTAAACAGTGACGGAGCCAGAAATTTAATATAAGAAGGCTTGAATATTAATTTTTTTAAATTTTGGGGGGCCCAGTGCACCACTTCCCCTTAAATAACTCTATTCTTTTATATATATATATATATATTAAAATTATTTTTTTAAAAAAAACTTGGGGCCCAGTGCACCACTGGGCCCCATGTGGCTCCGTCGGTGATTCTAAACACCTTAATTTTATTCAAAAGCATTAAAATACTCTATTTTTGATAAAAACTTGATTTGAAACTATTTCAAAAGTTTTTCAAAGTTTATATAAAGATTAAGTTGTTTTCTTTAAATCTTCTCTTTGTTGTTAAATGATTTAAGCATTATAATTTACACGTAAATGATCATGTAATGACTAAACTTTAGAACACTGAAATAACCAAGATAAAGTTACAAACAATATTACAATGAATTGTACATAATAAACGCCTTTATATTTTTTGATCAACTTTGCTTGAATTACTTTGAAAATCTCTTGAACTGTATTTGTTATTGTACTTTGCTTATTTTGATCCTTTAAACTTTTGCTTAAATCTTTGCAAATTAATTTACTAATATTATCAAAGATAAAAACATAAGTAGTAACATATTGTTAACTTACCATATTTAATTATGAACAATCAATGCAATATTAAAGAGAAGTATAATTTAATGGATACTTATATTCAATACATGGTTCATTGAATAATGGATACTTATATACAATACATGGTTCATTGAATATAAGTATCCATTAAATTATACTTCTCTTTAATATTGTATTGATTGTCCATAATTAAATATTGGTTCAATCACTTATAATACAAATAAGAAAAATTGAGAATCTCAATATAGTTAAGATGAAAAAAACAATAAGAAAAGGTCTACTTATATGGGGATTAAAAACATATTTTGGTGACATAACTCATAAAAAATATTAATTCAAATTGAGTATTTTGATAGGAATTTTTTTAAAAATTTAATTTATATAGATTTCCTTTTATAAATTTATTTAAATATAAAATGTTTATATTTAATAAATTATTATAATATGTAATTTATTTTTTAATGTCTAATTTTTCAAATTCAATTATATCGTATAGAATTTTTCTAAAATTTTCAAAATGTAAAATAAAAAACATTTTAATATTTTGTATATGTATACAAGTGAGGATATGATAAGTTTATTTTTCTTTTTTATTTTGGTTTGGATAAAAGACATTGAATTCTCTTGCGGTTTCATCAATTCCATCAAAATACTTTGCACTTTTACAATCTAATGAGAGACTTTTATATTTTTTGAAAAATCCAAAATTAATTCTTTTGTTAAGTTGTGTTGTTAATTGTGGTTGACATGATAATTTTTGTGCAATTAGCACTGCATGTGGACAATCACAGAAGGTTGATTGAGAATTAACAATCCATATTGGTGTACGTGTCAAATAAATTAATCTATTAATTTTGTTAATTTATATATCATTACTTATATTAAAAATATATTAATGTATAATTTAAAAATTAATGTAGTATTTTATTAATAATAATATTTGTATTAGTTTAGTTTGATTGTAAATTAAGTCTTGTAGTAAATATTTATTTATTAAATAATAATAGTAATCAATAAGATGATCAACTTGTATATGATTAATAATTTATATGATTTACTGAATTAAAGATAATAATTAAAATTTTTAATACAAAATTATGTTATTATCTTTAACCTAGAAGATAGAATAGAATAGAATTGAATAAAGATGTTTAGAGTACTTGTTTAGCATAAAGCAACATATAAAGACATAAGATAACAAATTTACTAGCTAAAGAGCTCAAAATCAAGCAGGAGGATGGTAGTTGTTGAAGTTGACAAGAAACTTTTGGAACATTATCTAAAGAATAACTAGCTTAGTTGAAGAAATTATGTTGGCAAATTGTGCTATTGGCTTTTCACCTTAGACAAAATTTGAGGTTTCAAGAGCTATCGATCGTAGCCCTCATTAAGTATATATACTAAGGACGAACGGGATGGACGACCACGCAATCCATCCCAACCGTCCACTTAATCCAACGGTGACATTCTCCCCCTCCCCCTCTGTGAAAGTTTTGCAGCCATCCAGCTCGTTCAT
>JANVCL010000007.1:830414-840718 GCA_026546855.1 Erythroxylum incrassatum
TTCCAACCAAATTAAAATTATCAAACTAAAACCTCAAAATAATTTAAACAAGCTTAAAAAGGAATCGGGGCCCAACACATAGATTATGAATTGTAATAACACAATGTAAGTTTATGTTTGTGAATAAAATGGGAAGAATTGATCTCTTTGAATGCTTGCAATATGTGTGATGCCTTAAATTAGTTAATATGATTATTCTAACGTGTCATTCTCATAGAGTATGTTCTCGAATATCTTCTAGTATGTTCGAGCATATGCTTTATAGAAGTGGTATGCTACATATCGTCTGTTAGAAAATCGAATGAAAAAGTTTTACCTTAAAAAAGTAAAAACATGGAAGTTTTTTATCATTAGATTTTTACTAGTATTTTCGATTTACAAAAATAATAATACGATAATTTCCAATTTAGACTAATAGTAATGTATAATGTTGTTAAATGCTCAAGTCAAAGACATTTTGGTTTTTACATCTACAAGTCCCATAACCTTAAATACAAACAATATAATGTTTAATAACTACAAGGTAAAATGTCTCCTTAACGTAAATTTATAGTAATTATTAATTTTTCATGATAGTAATATAAAATATTAGAATGCCTAATAAAAAGCCATTAAGTATAAAAATGACTTATCAAAAAAAATTGGAAGTATACTACTAAAAAAATACTTAATAAGTGCAATAGGCTATGGATCATCTACTGAAGGCCTATAAAAAAGGAAAATACCATATAGCAAAAGCATTTAAGGAGTAGACCTCATTGCAAATACACCTAAATAATTGACTACCCAGAAAGCTAAAATATGGACCTTTTTGAAAAGCTTCAAATTTGAACTTTTAAAAAAGCTGTATTTTAGCTTTTTCAAAAGCTATTTCTACTTCAAAAGTGCTTTTAAAGTTTGCAATCAAACACCCATTTTTTCTCAAAAATAACTTTTGCGGTAGAAAAAAGTACTTTTAAACCCTCCAAAAGCTGAACTAAACAGGCACTAAGGATCAAAATCTTAACTAGAAAACATCAAATAAGAAATAAATGTTAAGAAGAATGGATATTACTTTTTTCTTATTCTAATCAAGATGTAAGAAAAATCACTTCACTTCTTAAAATTAATATGAATAAGACAAATACTCAGAAATTTGTTATAGGTTGTCTACTCCCAACCTATGACAACTTTTAAAATTATATAAATTAAAAGTGAATTAAGCTTTGAAATTTTATTTGAGCATAAATTAAGGTTTAAAAAGTTGAGTAACAAATTTTTGGATCAAGGATATAAAATAAAATAAAATATTATGTTATTTGGTAATAGATCATATATAACTCAAATTTAAATAGAAGATGAAGATACATTTTAACTCTTAGTATTTTTAATAAAATCTAAAAAAGAATTTAATTTTCTATATAAATAATCTTGAATTGTTACATAAATCATAAATGAATCCTCTTATAAATGGAAAAAATATAAATTCGATCATAATTCCATTTGTTATTGTTACTGTCAAATCATATGAAATCAAATTTTACTTAGGGAGTCTATCATTACCATATTAACATTCCAACTAGTTCCTTACCTTCTAATTATCTAAGTTTTTAATTAAGAGTTTAAATCCCTAATTTTTAGTCCATATCTACGCTCTCTAATGACATGAAAAATAAAATGATCATGTTTAGAGGGAGTCCCAATTAAACAAAATCATTTAAAATATAGTATTCACCCATTCATATAAAAACACCAGTGACGGAGCCAGAAATTTAACATAAGAGAACCTAAATATTTAAATTTTAAAATCTTGGAGGGCCCATGCACCACTGAACTTTAAATAACTCTATCATTTTATATATATATATATATTAAAAATGTTTAATTTTTATAAATTTTAGTAGGCCCAGTGCACCACTGAGTCCCATGTATCTCCGTCTATGAAAAACACCACTCAATAGTTTCTTGTAAATAATAGTCAACTTCAACTATAAATTTTATATGATATGGTAATAATTGTCCCTCTAACATTACTCTCTATTATCTTAATCTTGTATATTGGTGAACCTATTTTTGATACTTCTTCGGTGCATTAGATAAATTATCGAGTGCATGTAACAACATGAAAATCATATATTTTTAGGTTAACCATTTAACAAGCCAATGACTCAAAATTAACAATAAATGTAAATGGGTAACATATGATGGTATGGTTTCTAATGGAATGGCTTAAATAGTGAAGCAAGTCCTCGTAGGAGCCTTCCAACCTAAAAGTTGAAGGTTTGAGTTATGGTGAGGGAGGCTACAACTCACCTTAACCTTGAAGAGGATAAACGGCTAGAAATTGTTAAGATCAATAAGAACCATTTGAATGGAGCTTGTTCTTTAGCTTTAAGATGTTGGCTTATCAAATAATTTACTTGAAGCATATGATTTATGAGTTATTGCATGCACCTAGCAATTTTAGACAAGTAAACATCAATTCTTGGTTTTCAAATTTTTGTTCTCTTGTATCCTTATGTTTAAAATTTGCTCAACCTCTTATGAATAGTTTGGCTAACACTATAGGAACATATATCAAAAAATGAAAGAAAAAGAAGAGGAGGATATAAATGCATAAATCTGAATGGCATGCTTATCTTACACTTGTCTATAGTAGGAGATACATCAAGATGCATTAGAGATTACAAAGACATAAACTAGATGTTTGAATCTTTAATTAGAAAATTAGGAATTCGGAGGGAAAGAAGTTAGGTAGAGACAGTGACAAAGTCAAGAATTTAAGATAAGAGGGTTCAAATATTTAATTTTTTAAAATTTTGATAAGCTCAGTGTACTATTACCTCTTAAATAACTCCACACTGGTATATATACAAAAGGCTAAAAGCAGAGACATTAGACCATAGTACTAGCTATTAAACTTGAAAGTAAGTTTAAGATTTGTTGACCCTCGGCTAATTTACCCAGCCAAACCAGGGACTGGGACGGGGTCCATACAAGGAGCAAGTGCATCAGATTCACAGAGTCTGAGGGTACTAATTAAGATGGTGGGAACAGTTGAGGCTATTAATGAATCAGTTGTCCCATTGATTTGATCCTTACCTTCCACATAAAAACAAAAGAACTACTAAAATTTAAATAAGCTTTAAACACTTGTGTCCTTATTGCCCAAAACTAAAAACAAATAGAGACAGAGGTCCTATCCGGTTATGTTCTGTACAGAAGGCAGTCAGATAATTTGATTTCGCATCGGCTTCTGGTTACCTGAACACTTACAGTTGGCTCTTTTGTCACTGAGAGTCTGCCAAAAAAAAAGGTAAAGAGGGGTTAAAATTAACATAGGCCAGCCGAGAATATATTATCTGATATCAAATCCTGATACCTTGTACTGCTTCTGAAGATCTTTGATGTAATCCACAGCCAAATCTAACATGTCAGCTGTGCTTGTTTGCTGCCAAGAAGAAGAAAAACTTTCATGATAACACCATAATTATTCAAGGTTGACAGAGCAATCATTCAGAGTTCTACCTTGTCCATGTTTGGAACCAACTCTTGTAGCTTCCTCATTCTTTCACTGATCCGGGTTCTTCTCACCTGAGAAATCACTCGTAAAGCTTGTAATAGGAACGCACAGCATACAAATCTTGAAATCTTTAACAAAAATATAAATGGATCTTACTCTTTCAGCTACGCTTCGCGGATGAGTAGCACAGCCACGCTTTGCTCTAATTTTACAAGGCACAGAATCTTGAAAGTTGAGGAACTTTTCTACACGAACCATTTCTGCTGAAGTCTTTGGTAAACTCAAGTGGTGGGATAACAAGGGAAGATGATTTCCATGTTCTTCACTCTAGATTTCATCAAACCACACTGTAAAAATTAGACTATAATCAAGCTTGTCAAGTGCCCTGATCCCCCAATATGAGAATTTATACCTGGGAATTAGCAAACAGCTTTCCGCTTCCATTTTGATCTCTTTTCAAGTTGCTTATATCCTCAGCATAATGAGATTCGCTCCAGGAATTATATGGGAATCCAGGACTACCATAAAATCGACTATTGTCACTGAGCTTGCCATTGTCAGGGCTGCCTGTCACAATGCTTTCACTCCCAATTTCAGAAATCTGTGACAACATCCCTAACGAAGAAGGCACCCTCGATAAGAAACTCAGTTGAGACTTCAATCTTGGACTTCCTTCGCCATTGGTACTGTTTGCAGGACTGTAATTTCCCGTACTTTTTACCGTGGCATAGCCTGCAATTCACTGAGACATACTCAACGATTCCTATTCCTTCTATCTTCTTCAATAGACAAAGTTGATTTTTTAACAAATTTCTGTCCATTTATCGAAATATAGGGAGAAAGTAATGAATCACAAGTTGCTCGGCAAACCTAATGAGGAAAATGTTCTGTCAGGTATCTAACTGAACTGATGTTAGAAAGGTTTGAAATTTCCGGGATAAGCTACACTTCTCTCGTTGAATCCGGAAGAAAGTTTTTCAATCGAACGAAATATTATTGAGTGAACTACTCAAATTTGTTCCTTTTCTATTTCTCTCTAACGACTCATTCCTTATCTGGCCTCCTTATATCAATATATCTAACAAAAATAAGCATATTTGAAAGAAGATCACATTTGGATAAGAGAACATTTGGCCTCCTTAATGTATCAGATTAGTGTTTTTAAACCAGCTTCTTCAATCACAGCTAATCTGCATTTCAGAAAGACAACAGAAGCTAATAATCCCAGAATCTTACAAAGACACATGTTCCCTGAAAAGTGCCTAAAAACCATCTCACTTACAAAGAAGAGAAAGAAAAATACCATTTTGGGCAGGCAAGTTGCCAAAAAGTCCAGCAGGGGAGCTATTCTGCCTAGCAAGAGTTGAGTCAATCTTTTTCACTTGCTCAAGTTGATGCAATTCCATGGTACCAAACAAACCATGTGAAGTATCCAAGGCCGAAGAGCAAATAGATGAATTCTGCCTTGGATAATGAGGAGGCAGGGGAGAATAACTTTGCTGTGAATTCACAAAATGACCAGCCGCCTCTCTTACTCCTGCTGCAAATTTATCCTCGAACTCATTCAAACTGGAGATTGGATCGTTGAGGGATCCATTATCGACGAAATTTGAGAAAAGTAAGCCCGGAGCTGAGCGAAACCGCAATAAACCTGAACCGGGTTGTTCGTTTCGGTGGTGATAATTGTGACTAATACTTGAATCCATGAATAAAGGCTCAGTATTTCTCTGCTTTTGCTCTGTTTTCACCATTTTCCGCCTCTTTCTTCTATTAAAAAACACCGTAGGCTCACTTTAACAGATTTGATGCCAGAGAACCATCCAAATTCGTTTGAGTAAAAATTCCGGGAATATTTTCCTGTCACTATCTGTAGTAAATCTTTAGCAGCTTACTTCTTAAGCAGAGAAAGATAAGATCTTGAAGAGCAAGCAACCAAAGAAAAAGTCCAAAGCCTTTATATAGGGAAGAAAATATAGCTAGAAGAAGAACCTAAGAATAACTTAAAGCTAGTAAATTACCAAAAACTCAAATTAATGGAGGTT
The DNA here is from genome assembly GCA_026546855.1 of Erythroxylum incrassatum. Classification (NCBI taxonomy): domain Eukaryota; kingdom Viridiplantae; phylum Streptophyta; class Magnoliopsida; order Malpighiales; family Erythroxylaceae; genus Erythroxylum; species Erythroxylum incrassatum. The sequence continues at coordinate 835,959 of JANVCL010000007.1, forward strand.
GAAAACCCGAAAGGCATACAAAGATGGCATAAAAGTGACAGAGGAGGCGATGGTTGTGAAAACAGAGTAGAGGATAAATAAGAGGCTCAAATTTGGTTTCCAATGCACCGAGAGAGACTTATGCTGCCATTAATAGTGTGGGGTTGAGGACGGGAACAGAAGGAAGAAGTTGCTATCTTTTGTTTTGTTGGAAAATGAAGCCAATGTCTAAAGTACACCGACTTACTTTTCTCAATTTCGGGTCTCGGTCTCACTCACTCACCCCACAATTGCCTTTTGGTCCTTTCCTTTTCGGCTTTTGCTTTACTAAAATGGCACTTCCTGTAGTTACCAAGGTATGATTATCTACGTAGCATCATGTTTTTATGTCAAGCTTACTCGATTAGGATGTCTTTACTGCTACTGTGCGCAAAAGGAAATTTGTCTCCGGAGCTTCAAGATAAGACTTTAATAAATCCTTCTTAATTTGTCTCAACATGGAGTCTTTAATAATTGCAGTGTTCATAGAGTTGGATCCACATTAAAATACTGATTCCACCTGGTTCTATATTGGCCTTTTCCAACTTTGGAATCAAGTTGACTCTTCAATCTGTTTATACGTCAGACAATTACGTTATTTGAAAATAGCTTTTAAATCTTATTAATAGGATCAAGTGCTAATCATGGATAACTAATATGAATATACTCAAATAGAGTAAACATGATTTTTATGCTATATGTCTGTCATAATGTTGTATGATAAAAGGATTGGTTTATATAAAAAAGTTATACACAAAAATGTTAGTTAAAACTACTATGACATTATTAAATATTTAGATAGTCATGATGTGTTATTAAATTTCAATCTTGATCTATAAGCATAAATTACTTAATTAGATGATTAAAGATAAATTAAAAGAGTTTAATTTATATTCTTTTTTTTAAATTTAATTAATTTAAATTCATTGTCAACATATTTGCGAATTTAATAGGTAACATATAAAGAACGATTTGAGAGAGAAAGGATGTTTTAATTAAGTTGGACTTGAATGTAAAGTTTGGAGAACTTTATGATTAAATATGAAATATTTAATAAATAAAGATCAATATAAAAATTTGATTTCAATTAATTACTAAAATAAGCAAAGCCTATTATAAATAGACTTAATCTCCAAGGATGCTAATGCTCCTTGCCTAACCATCTCTATAATAATTGTAGAGTTTTCTCAACATGTTTTATGTATACTATTAGAGGACAAACATTTGTGTGACTACGGTGGTAAGATGAGTTGATTTTAAAAATGGCTCAAGAGAAATGACATTGGATTTTATTTGGGAATAAAAATTAATTCTAATTAAATTCTAACCAAAATTAGAATTTGATTTCAATTAATTATTAAAATAAACAAAGCCTATTATAAATAAACTTAATCTCCAAGGATGCTAACGCTCCTTGCTTAACCATCTCTATAATAATGGTAGAGTTTTTTCAACATGTTTTATGTATACTATTAGAAGACGAACATTTGTGTGACTACGGTGGTCAGATGAGTTGATTTTAAAAATGGTTCAAGAGAAATGATAAGAAAAGGATCGAGTTTCAGAATAAGAATAAGGTAAAAATTTTGATTTACACTTTACTATATTTTAAGTGTTAATTATGTTATATAATTTAAGTAATTTTGACTTTTGAGAAATAAAAAAGAGATCAAATCCCACCTAAATTTTTCACCAGTGGTACTAAAGCCAACTTTAATTCTATAACTTAATTAAAATTATTTGATTATTATTGGTCATAAATTTTATAATTGAAAATTGCACACTTTAGTTCACTAAAAGAAACTAGATTTGTTCAAGTATGAAAAGTTTATATTGAAAGTTTATGAAACCTAGAATTAGTTCAATTATCAGAATTGAATCTGTTAGATAAAATTAGATATGAACAGGCTATGGGTGGAGGTGATGGCAGCAACTATGGCGGCTATAGTTTTTCTTGTTTTAGGTTTAGGACTTTTTATGGAGAAGATACCTTTATTTGGTTACAAGTTAATGTAACCTTAACCCAAAACGAGGGTGTTTGGAAGTAATTACCTAAACTTAGGACTTAAAATATAGGAGTGTTTGGTCACTTGGAACAGTATTTATGATATCGTATATATAATATAGAAGAAGAATTTTTAGTTTACTGAATTAAAAAAAAAAGAGTCGACAAAATACGAATTTTTTTATATGGTATGTGGCGATTAATACCTGACTGGGTTGCTAAATCATAACGATTAATACAATAAAATCTTTCTATAAATCCCTTGTAGTACTGAAATTAAAATTCAGAAAATTTTTTATTTATAATTTATATTTATAGGAGTTTCTTTGTAGAAGAGTTTAAATTACAAAAAATCCTTATAAAATTAACTAAAATTGCTGCAATAATAAGGTCATAATAAGGATTGTTATCTTAAGGTTTTTATAGGAAACATTCAAATCCTTATTTACTTATTTAAACTTAAGGATTCTAGGAATGAGTTTGAACTTGTTTGGCAACTGGTTTAGTGTAATCCAATTCAAACAAGTAGAAAATAGAATTTGAAATAGTTTAAATTTTAAATAGAATTTAAAATAGTTTAAATTCATATTTAATTTAAAATAACCTGATTATTTTTAATATAATCTGCGATGTCTCTCTCTTCATACCTGGCCACCAATAATGTGTCTTCAAATCTTGGTAAATTTTAGTACTTCCTAGGTGCACCACATATGAACTACTCTAGGCTTCCTTCATGATGTTCATTTTCAGCTTATCGTCATATAGGAACACAAATTCTATCTTTGTAATACAAGTAATCATCCTCTTTGATTGCATATTCAATATCCTTCTCCTCTTGAATTTGTTTAAGAATGGTAACTAGCTTTTCATCTTGCTTTTGTGTTTCCTTGACTTGTTGGTTTGGTTTGACTAGATTTTCATCTTAGAGTTAAAGATTGGCTTGAGCCTTAACTCAACTACAATGACTGCATCACTAGCTACAGACAATCTAGCATTCATTGCTCTGAAAGTTCATAATGATTTTCTGCTAAAAGCATCGACTACTACATTTGCTTTGTCTAGATGATAGTCAATGATGTAATCATAATCTTTAATCAACTCTATCCATTTTCTTTTCCTTAAGTTCAACTTTTTCTGTTTATATAAGTAATACCTCCAAATCTTCAAAACAAAAACTATGATTACAAATTCTAAATCATAGGTCGGGTAGTTCCTTTCATGAGGCTTAAGTCGCATAGAAACATAAACAACTACCTTTCCCTCTTACATAAATACACATCCAAGCCCATTATGTGAGGCATCACTGTAGATCACAAAGTCTCTACTATGTACAGGTTGTGTATGAACAGACGCTTCAGTCAACCTAGCCTTTAGCTTCTCAAAACTTTCTTGAAATTTATCACTCCACACAAATTTTGCTTTCTTCTGAAATAACTTGGTCAAATGTGTTGCGATTATAGAGAATCTCTTCACAAATCTTCTATAGTATCTTGCCAAACTTAAGAAAATTGTAATCTCTATAGCATTCCTAGGTGGCTTGCATTCTAGAATGGCTTCTATCTTCTTAGGATCAACTCTAATCTCATCTATCGATAAGACGTGACGAAGAAAAAAAACTTCATTAAGTCAAAATTCACATTTATTGAACTTGACATAAAGTTGTTTATCCCTTAAAGTCTGCAAAATAATTCTTAGATGCTCATTATGTTCTTCTCAATTTTTAAAATAAACCAAGATATCATCAATGAAGACTAACACAAATTGATTTAAGTAAGGGTGGAAAATACGATTCGTGAGATCTATAAAGGCTGTCAGAGCATTTGTGAATCCAAAAGGTGTCAATAAAAATTCATAATGCCAATATCTCATTCTAAAAGTTATCTTAGGGATATCTGTTTCGTTTACTCTCAGCTGGTCATACCCTGATTTCATATCAATCTTAGAGAAAACATTTACACCTTTAAGCTAATAAAAAAGGTCATCTATTCTAGGTAGTAGATATTTATTCTTCACAATCACTCTATTCAATTGTCTGTAATCCACACATAGCCTACGAGACTCATCTTTCTTTTGAAAAATAACATAGTTGTACCCCAAGGAGATACATTGGAGTGTATAAAACCCTTCTCAAGAAGTTCTTATAGCTGGATTTTCAATTCTTTAAGTTATGTGGGTGCCATCTAATGTGGTGCAATGGACTAGGTGTTATCTGATATGGTGTTACACAATAAACAATTTTTAGGAAAAATAAAATTGCATAAACACATACCAAATTGATATTCAATTCACTTCAATAAACTTCAATTTCACCATTAATTTCTTATTCTTTCTTAATATTGCATAAAAATGCATTTTAATCATTAATGCATGCAACTATACTAAAATCATGTACTAAAAATAACCAAAACTCCATTAATTAACCTTGATAAATTTGCATATACTTTTTCTTCACCTTTTTGCCAAAATTCTTGTTGATATGATGATTTAATGTTTAATTGTTGATTTACGAGTTGTTCTCGTCAATTTTGAGGAAAAAGAAAATGTATAGGTGGCCAAAATACAATTTGGTCCTTTAAATCTTTTTTTTAGATCCAAAATTAACTTTCAATTTTAATCAATTAGTTGGATTTAATCACACTAAAATATCTTCATTTAATACCCCTTTTTAAAAAAATCATAATAAAAAATTATTCAAGTGCTATTTAGTCTACGAATCCAAAAATAACACCGTTAAAAC
>JANVCL010000007.1:849733-874780 GCA_026546855.1 Erythroxylum incrassatum
CATAAGAAATAAACGACAACAATTAAACCATAGGAGTCTCACGAACTACATGCATCAAACGTAAAGTACCTTGTCTAAATTAAAAATTAGCCACACATAATACTAGTCTCTATGAACTATAGCTGAAATTGATAAATTAAAATTAAAGTTCAACCTTCTGTTACCGAACTAGCTGTTGTTCTCCTTAAATTCTTCCCACTGTCGTGCCTTTATCTCCGAAAACTATCGTCCAATGTCTTCACGAAATAATCTCTCTATTTGTTACTGCCGCCACCCTCTCTAGGTTGCTTTTTGTCCACTCTTGTCTCTGATGTTATTCCTCTCAAGCTCCAGCTCACGCCGACACTCTCCAGCTATTGTCGTCCACTTTTGAAAATAAAAATCTTCAGCTATTGAAAGTTGCCACCGCAATCCACCCTTGTGATTGTGAATAATAAATCGATTCTTCTCCTGGAGCTGCCGTCAATCTTTTGGTGATAAAATATATATATATATATATATCAAGCTCTCCTCCCAAAAGTTGCCGTCAACACCCTCTCTAAAGCTCCTCTTTTTGAATAAATAATATGCTCCCCTTTAAGCTGCCTTGGTTTTTGTTCCTTCCCATTAAATGAAATGAGCCCCTTTATTTTAATTCCATGCCAGCCTACTCACCTTAGTCCCCCTTTTGTATGTTGCGTTAATTTTTCTTCATTTAGTGTGCTGACCCATTTTTGCGTCACTATCTCCTTCAATTTGTTCCGTGACTTGCCTTTTGCGTGACTCTCCCTTGTGTTGTTGATTTCCATTTTTTATGCCCATCCAATTTGGTGATTTCCCCTTTTAAAATGCCACCTGATGCTTGCTTTAAAAACCTTGCTGTAGCTAATTGCTTGGACAATTAAAATTGCAACTTAAATCCTTTGGTCCTCCTCTCTTGTTGTGCGTCCCTTTTCCTAGGTTTTCACCTCCCATTAAATGAAGTGGGCCCCCTCATAATAGTTTCCTTTTTATTAAATAAAGTGAGGCCCAATTAAAATGTTAAAGTAGGACTTCAAGCCATAACTTGACTTGGTCAACAAAGAGAGTTGTGCTATTGAGGCTCAAATCCCAAGGTAGTCAAGTCAAAATTCATAGGTAGTAATCTACCAGCAACACTGTGTTACTTTCAACATGGTCATGATGAAATCTTCTTCAGTTCCAGATTAGCCAATTTCACTCCAAATTGCATCACTTTGATATTTCATCACCTAGAACATACAAAGATACGAATTACCATAGAAACACAAGCAAAGCATCACAAAAGTCTACCAAAAGAACATAAAACACAAAGAATTAATATGACAAAATGCAAGTTATCAATGTCCATAATCATTACCAACTTGCCAAATTCCACAAGTGAAAAAGTATTCCACAGTGATAAAGTGGCCCATCGGAAGGAACATTTCTCAAGGTTTAGATGTCGATCCGTCTCCGGTAGGTTCAGTTGCATCTCCAGTAGCTTCCCTGCGGTGTCATGGTGTTGTGGTGCAGTGGCAAGGAGCAGAAAAGGTGGTGGTGGCGTCAGGTGACTTGGGTCTGCGTGGAGGAATGACGTGGAGAAGGGAAAACGAGGCAAGTGTCCATGAGGAGGCGAGCGACGACGACGGTGAGAAGAAGACTAAAGACAACGGCGATGGCAAGGATCAGGCATGGTGGAGAGATGAGAGAAGAGGAGGAAAATTTTAGATGAGAGAAGAGTAGAAGATGAAGAGTGAAGACCGAAAGAGGAGAGTCGGCGGGGATGAGAGGTTAGGAAAATTTTAGGAATTTTTTTTAAATTGCTATTAGGTCCCTAGGATTTTTCAATTTTGCGGTACCGGACTGGTACGGTCCGGTACTGCTGGTATCGACCGGAAACTACCGATACCGACTTGTATTTTTGGTCGGTACCGATGGTGGCTGTTCCGTTCTGATTTTTTACCAGTACGGTACGTTTTGGCCGGTATCGGAATGGAATGGTATTCATATCCCTGAATTGTACTAACTGGAGCTTATATATCATTATAAAACTAGTATGATGAAACCATTATCATTATATTCAGTAATGAATGAGCTACCATTGGCATTAAGAATGTAGGTATGCCTAATTAGTTACATCCCGTTAAAGATTTTCTTGTATTTTAGTTTATTTTATTTATATTTTGTTAGTTTTGCACAATATTTCATAACAAAGTGGAATCAAACTGATGTTAAGGTGATAAAGATTTTAATTGTAAGGTTTGAAGTGGTAAATTAAATAAAATTGGGAATTTTGAATTGTGATAATGGATAGTGAAGGATTTGTTAGCGCAACAAGGCATATTGAAGGGGGGTTGCTAGAGAATAAGCCCAAGCATATAGATGCACTTAATTGTAAAGAGTTATAGACACAAGTAGTTATACAACTATGTCAAGCAAACGAGGTCATCTATCATGTCATAGATATTACATCCCTTGTAGAAATATAAAAGAAACTAGAGAGTTAATATATACCAAAAACTCTCATAGATAAGTGGTATATGAAGCAGAGACTATACAAGTTAACGATGCAAAAGGAAATGAATATGGAACAACATATCAATGTGTTTTACCAAATAGACATTAACTTGTTTAGGTTTGAGGTGACTTAAGTAATTTGGTTCCGCCTTACCTTCAACTCGAGTTTTGGGTAGATCATTGGTATCAGAGCTCTAGGTATAGGACTATGGACTTGTCCCACATCGTGAGTTTGAATCTCCAAAACCACGAGAGTGCCCACGGTTACTCCGTTAAGATATGGAGGACTCTGCACAAGCGGATGCGTGGTAGACTTAAGTAATTTGGTTCCGCCTTACCCCAGAAACTAAATTTTCGAAATAAAAATTATAAATGGCGAAAAAATTTGAAAAAACACTTTGTTATCCAAAACTTGAGTTATAGGTAGGGCGGAACCAAATTACTTAAGTCCACCATGCATCTGCTTGAGCTTGACACTCCTTCGTATTATGATAACGGATTCACCACGATTCCATTCCCAGTTTGTTGCGCTGGGATTCGAACTCACGACGTGTGGTATTAGAGCTCTAGGTATGGGCCTAGGGACTTGCCCCTCGTCGTGAGTTCAACTCTCCATAATCACGGGAGTGCTCATGGTTACTCCGCCAAGATACGGAGGACTCCGCACAAGTAGATGTGTGGTGGACTTAAGTAATTTGGTTTCGCCCTACCTTCAACTCGAGTTTTGGTTAGATCAGTGCTTTATGGCACTTAAATAAAATGAGAATTTGTAATATATGTTATCTAGAACCATATATTTGTGAATTCAAAAAAATATTATTATCTATTAACTAGAACAGAACAAGAAATGTATTCATATGATTTGATTATTTAAATTAGTCATTTGTTTATCAATAATTGTCATTCTAATAGGCGAATCAATTCCTTCTTGAAATGTTGATTTTAATAAGATCTGAATTGTAGATAAATGTATATATCCAATTTTATATCTTTTATCATTCGGTATTTTCTGTAATTGATTGTAAATTTGGTTTTGATCAATTAAATTTAGTCTAATGTGTCCACTATATTGATCGATTCGGATTGGTGTTTCATGAACAATTTTACTATAATAAATAATATTTTGTCGATTTATTAAATTTTTCAGAAGAGGAGTATGTATATCTTGTCCGACTTTTAGATTTAGTTGGGTTTTAGCTATTTGTTTTTCCTTAGATAGTAAGGTGTTTATATGAAAAATACCATCATTTTATATTGTTAATTGTCGCATAAATTGTAACATTTTTCTGATTTTTTAATAATTCATTTATTTGTACTTCTATTTGTAATTGTTTTTCTAATATTTTAACGAGATATTTAGTAACATTCATAAAGTATGTTTAATATGTGTTGTTAATTCATGGAGTTGGGTTTTTATTGTTCCTATATCTTTAGTGATACTTTATTTAGAATTTGACTCTTTTAAATTAACTTTGGGTTCAATAATTTTAATTGGTTAAGTATAAGTTATTCCGGGTTCAGTAAATCGAATTGGCTTTTCTAAACATAAGGATTGTGAATGAAAAAGAGTTCTTTTATCTAGAGGAGTAGGATTAAAAGTAGGATTAAAAGATAATCTTGGTACAGAAGTAATGGAATTTTAAAAATACAACCCAATATTCTTACTAAAATACAACAATTTCTAGATATTTTAAAAAATAGAGCTCATGTACAACATTTTTTAGGAATCTTTAATTACATATCGGATCAAGGTTTTTTTTTTAAATCTTGCTAAATAAAGAAAACGATTACAACTCAAATGTAGTACAAAATATCAGTGAAGCTGGACTACTGAAGATACCGAAGTGGTACGTACATTGAAATATCTATGTAAGGATCTACCACTTTTGTATAATTATTTACCAAAGGATACACTTCTAGTACAAATTGATACCAGGATAGATACATGGGCAGGCTGCCTGTTGGCACGACCACCTAACCACAAACAATATTTATTATGCAAGTATATAAATGGGACATTCAGTTCTCTTGAAAGCAAGTATCCAATTCATGAAAAGGAAAGATTAGCCTGTCTCAAAACTTTTAAAAAATGGCGTATTGATTTATTACCAGTTGAATTTACGATTCAAACAGATTCAAAATACCTCTGTGGATTCACTAAATGCATTATTAAAACAAATTATAATCAAGGAAGGCTAATTCGGTAGCAATTAGAATTAAATCAATAAAATTTTCATATTCATTATATAAAATCTTCTGACAACAATCTTGCAGATATCTTAACCAAAGAATGGAAGCAACGATTATGAGTCTCAAGGAATCATTAACCAAAAAGGAAGCCGAATTGATTGAACTACAGCATCAAGTAGGAACGATAACCAAGGAAATTAATCAATTAAGGACTACTATTACTTTACTAAAAAAACAACTTTCTCCAGACCAAACACCTCACCCAACCTCTGCACCTACTATTTCTCCTATTACCCCACAACAAATTATTCAAAACCCTTTATCCACATCTCCACTAGTGTCTATTAGTTCTTAACGCAAAGAGGATTTCAAGGAAGAAAAAGTTGATGTGATTTTTAATGGACCAATGGCAGGACTTTACGACGAATGGCACAAAGCAACAGCACATATAACAGAAAAATCCTCCATTATAGATAAAAGTTTTTCCACTAGACAAGAGGCTGAAAAAGCCCTAGCCGATTTTAAAAACCCAACACTAAAGCCTTAATACAAACAAGCTCTTGAAAAACCTCCTCTTGAGCCCAAAATGAATATTTTAGGAAAACCTATCAATATGGATAAAATCAATGCTTTACCTACCAGAGCTTTGAAGGAAGAAATGCAAAAACTTACATCTGAAATGTTCTGTGATTGTTTTCAAGCACTCAACGATAATCTTGGTACAGAAGTATCCTCTAAAATTATGGGGTATTTTATTTCAAGTAGCTCTCTAAGTGTTGTTCGTAAATTGGTTCCTACTTTTGCAACATAATTAAATAATTGTTCAATATAATATTTGTCTGTATTTTTAAATTCAATACTGTGATGCGAATTTGTTAAAGCATAAATAATTTGGTATGTTATAGAAAATGGATATTGTCCAATATTCATTAAATTTTGTGAATACAATTTATAAGCAATGGTAATAGTTTCATTTAAATTATGTGATATTAATGGTATTCCTAATTTTAAGTGAGTATTAAATTTTATTTTACCATATGCTAGATTTCCATTCATAATTCCTATGATTTGATCATTTAAATTAGTCATTCGTTTATCAATAATTGCCATTCTAATAGGTGAACCAATTCCTTCTTGAAATGTTGTTTTTAATAAGATCTGAATTGTAGTAAATGCATATATCCGATTTTATGTCTTTTATCGTTAGGTATTTTCTGTAATTGTTTGTAAATTTGGTTTTGATTAATTAAATTTAATCTAATATGTCCACTACATTGATCGATTAGGATTGGTGTTTCATGAACAATTTTACCATAATAAATAAGATTTTGTCGATTTATTAAATTTTTCAGAAGAGGAGTATGCATATCTTGTTCAGCTTTTAGATTTAGTTGGGTTTTAGCTATTTGTTTTTGTTTTTCCTTAGATAGTAAGGTGTTTATATGAAAAATATTTGTATTATCTATATCTAATATGTTTTGTTCTTCTGTAACTAATTGTTCTTCTGTAATTATGTCGGTCATTCTTATTGATTTTGTTCTTCTGTAATTGATTGTTCTTCTATAATTATGTTGGTCATTCTTATTGATGATGGTGATTCTGTAAAGTATTATTTAAATAATTGAGTTCTTGTATGTAAAAATTATAAAGATTTGAGATAATTGTAGTTGTTCTGTTATTGGTTTTAATCTAATCTGATTATCAATAACAAATTGTACATAATTATATCTTGTTTCATAATATTCTTTTTCAAGTGTATATTGGTTAACTAAAACTTTAATATATAAGATATGTTCTTGTAATTGTTTACAAAAGTGACAACTAGTATAATCCATCGAGATGTAATTTATAGTGGTCTTTAAATTGGTTATGTAAATATTTAGGATATTCTCTTTCTAATTGATATATTTCATAATGAGTATTAATTCTTGTTTGATAAAGTTGGATTTCTTCAAGAGGTGCAATTACTAATTGAAGGAAATTATACATATTAATAGAAACTTGAATAAGCATTTTACTAATGCTTAATTTATTTTCATCATGGATTATAGCTTGATGAAGAGTTTTACAAATTTTACAAACAAGCATTATTTCACTAATATTTTGGGGAATAAAAGGGTTTCTTTGTTTTATGCTTATTACGAAGATAAATATATTTGACTAAATAATGTAGAATAATAGGTCTAAATTTATATCTAAGACAATCGGGAAATAATAATCTAATAGATTGAGAATCTAAATAAATAAAACAAATAGATAAAAACGTAAGAATTGGCATATAAGTATGAATAATGATTAAATAAACATAAGTAATAAGAATTGAAAAAATAATTATTAATGGAATCATGATAATGAACTAAAGTAAATAATGATGTGGAAGTTTACATTGAGAATAGAATTTATCAAATAAATATTGCATCATGAAGTTAGAAAATTTTGCTTTATGACAGATAATAAGATATTGTATAATTTTGTGGTTGGGAAGAGATATACTAATGATGAATAAAAAGAGTGTTATTAGATTCATAGCATAACTAATAAAGAGTATAAGATGAATAAAAATTGATGAAATAGAAAACATTAGTGAAATCATACCTAGATTGCTTTTTTTTTGTTTAAACGCGAAACTGTAGGCTAAAATTTTGGAATGAGCAAGAGGTAAGATAGCAAAAGATATTATTTCATTTCATAATGATAAGAGATACATTCGCCCTTTTTATAGACTATTGGTTGGCTTTTACAGGTAACCGAAGGAATCGTTTAAAGTACAACCGAGATAAACAAAAGAGAGAAAGCAGAAGAATATGCCTTTTATTGACTGCTTAACAAGGTGCCCGACAGGGGGGGCCTACATCCTTTAAAGATTCTTACTTTAGGAGTTTTTGCTCTTCAGTTATTGCTTCTATAGACCCATAGTCATCTTTATAGTTTGTAGAAGTAGTAGGGAAGTAGGTACATTTATGCTGAGGATGATTGCTAAGTTGTTGATAGATGGCGTACCTCCATTGCTCAGATAAGTCCTTGCAAATGCCATTGATAGTTGAAAATGGTTGTTCAAATTGTCGAATAATTTGAAGAGCTTCTGATGATATTGGTGCTTTGTAGGCTGAGATCATAACAATATTTGGTCCTTTGTAAGTGACTTTAAGTAACGAATCTGAAGTAATTCTGATGCATTGTTGATAGATTCCGTCTAGACAATGAAGATTAAATTGATTAAAGAGATCCTAGTTAATGTTGTGTTGAGGAGGTTCGTCTATAGGAGGGTACATCTCGTTGCTTATTTCGATTTGGATAAAAGCTATGATGGATACTTTAATTTCTGCATCCTTAAGATTGTCGGTTTCCTTGAAAATTGGATAATTACTGAAGACTTTGATAAAAACTTCTCTTTCTTTAGCAAAGCGATCTTTGTTTGTTTTAACTACTTGGATGAGTCTTGTTAGAAATTCATAAAGGATATGTAGATTGGTTAGATAAATAGTATCAATTAATCCACTCTGGAAGAAGAGGTAGGTTGTTAATGGATCAGCTTTAGGGAAGATGATAGCCTTGGATCCATACCGGCCTCTATTCTGTCGATAATATTGAAATAATTTTTGTTCTTATGAAATTATATACCTAAATATTCAATATTTTGTTATGCTATTTTAATTTTCTTTTTGCTTAAAATTAATCCTTTTTCTTTACATCGTTGAAGGACAAGTTGGACTTTTTTCGGATGATCTTCTTTATCAGTATTGGAAAATATAATAATGTCATCTATTCAGTATTGGAAAATATAATAATGTCATCTATATAAGCTAAAGTAAAATATTCTAATCCTTCTAAATTGTTATCCATAAATCGTTGATATATGCTAGGGACTTGTTTTAAACCAAACGGTGATACATTCCATTGGAAATATTTTTAGGGAGGACAAGCAAAAATAGTTAGTGGTTTTGTATTTTCATGTAGACATAGTTGTCAGTATCCAGATTTTGCATCTAAAGTGGTAAATCATTTATGTTCTTTTAATTTATTTATCATATAATCTTTACGTGGTAATTTATAGGCATCACCTATTGTGGCCTCATTTAATTTTTTGTAGTTAATAACCATACGTCTTTTTCCTCTTTTTTGTTCAGAGTGATTGTTAACATAAAAAAGCAGGTGCGGAATGTTTACTAGTACCTGGGGAAATTAATTGTTTTGTTAATAATTCTGAACATTTTGAAATAAATTCTTGTACATCTTGTTGAGTGTATGGTATATTATTTCGAATATTTATTAATTTTATGTCAATGAATTGAGTATTAGTATTTTTAATTGGGTCGAATGGATGTTCACTATAGACTTGATCAAGTAAAGTTTCTATTTCAGTTTGTAAATATAAATTATTTTGAAGAAAAAATTGTAATTAATCTAGTTTTTCTATTATAAGTTTTAACATGGTATAGGATGTGGTATGATAGATAGGAATTCTAAGGATAATTGATTTTTGATTAAGGGAATTAATTATTGGTGTTTTTCTATTATAAGTTTTAACATGGTATAGGATGTAGTATGATTAGATAGGAATTCTAAGGATAATTGATTTTTGATTAAGGGAATTCATTATTGGTGTTTTTAGAGTGATATAAGGTAAATACCGACAAAAGGGGTTATATAATTTTAGAAAATTATTTCCTAAAATAAATGGTAAACCAGATTCTTGATGATAAATTGAGGGTACTGTAAATATATAATGTTCAATAATAACACTATTGTAATAACTTAAATACCAAATGTTTTTAATACTTCCATCAGCTATTCTGATTTATCATGGTTTATGTTAATTTTTTCCAATTATTTAATAATGTTTTGGTAGTTATACATATTGTAGCACTTGTATCAATATATGCATTGATTTTTTTTATTCTGAATCTGTACTTGAATAAAGGTTGCATTCATATTCGTCTGTTGATTTTGAGTTTTGAGATTCATAATAATATAAAGTATTGTTTGTAGAATCGGTTTCATAATCTGATTCTATTGGTTCTAAATTATATTGATAAACTGAATTTAGAATATTGAATTTTTCGTTATATTTATTGGTTGTTTTCTTTTAGGACACTCTTTAGCATAATGTCCTTTTTTACATAACCAGCATTTACATTGTTTCTTTTCTTGAGGGTAGTGATTTTGTTTTGGTTTAACTTGTCTATATGATTTTTTTCTAAAATTTTTTATAAGATTTAAAAGGTAGATTTTGATAGAATTGTTTTTTCAGATATTTTTGCCATTTATAATTTTTATTTTGAAATTTTAGTTTTTTGGTTCTTGGATTAAATTCACAACCATATTGTTGTGGGACTTCTGAATATTTTGAAAAGCATAATTGAATATTTTTATGTTTTATGTAGTTTTACTTCTAAACATTTTTGAGATATTACTTCTTTTACAACTAAAATAGCTCCACCTAGATTATGAGCTACAAGATTTTTGCTTTGTTTGTCTAAAAATAATTCTTCTACAGCTTTATTTATAGGATATGGTAATTTTTGAATAAACAATTAAGAGAAGGATATATGGATAAAAGCTACAGCAAAGAAGTAGAGTTTTTACACAAGTACTAAATATGAGAGCTAGTGCAACTTCTTAGAGAAAAGAGCGCTATAAAATGCAAGTATATATACAAGACAAAGCCAAGATTAAGATAGAAGCTCTAGAAATTGTAGTTATCTTAGTTTAGCTATAATGAGAAGGTATTGGACATGTTTGGAGTAAGTAAGGCTAACTCGTGAGCAAACAATTGACAAATCACTTTAGACTTTCCTTAGATTAGTACTTAAAGTCAGATGCTGATGGATATGTCTAAGATATCATCTACTAGCACTATTTAGATGCCATGCAATGATTTATACTAGATCAGTTTTGGCTCATATTGTTAGTTAGGTTGGTGAATACATGTCAAAACTTAGAAAACATTATTAGGAAGTAGCCAGATGGATATTTAAGTACTTGAGAGCTACCATAAACTATGAGATTGTGTTTAGCAGTCAGAGGGATGATCCTTCAGTTGTGTGATGTATGATTCAAACTATACAAGAGATTTTTATAACCAAAGGTGTACTACATAATATATTTTCTCTTTCATAAGAGGGTAGAATTCGGTGTTATATTATAATATAATATAATTCATACATCAACCTATTAATGTCAACATTGGCAATGAAAGAATATAATATAGCCTCTAAAGTTTTGATTTCCCAAACTTTTCTCCAGGCATCCGTAATGCATCATAGTGACCAAAACCGTGATATAGGACTCTAATGGGGTTTTCCTTACCATATTCCTGCCCATACTCAGCAATAGATATGAGACCACCAGCAGTCTCATCATACATGTATACAGTGATTGGCATCCTGCAGTGGTTCATCCTCAAATAAGTTAATACAAACACGAACACGAACACAAACAATTGCATGCATCCAAATTCTGACAGAGAGTTACTTGAGAACATGTGAAGCCATAAGCAACTCAGGTTCACCACCCCATACATGTGGCTTCCTCATCCTGGCTACATAATTGTCGAAATCCCCTTCTATGAACCTGTAAGTATAGATTTTCCAAAAGTCAGCCACATTCCCATCATAATCACATCTTGATCCATTTTCAAGTGCATGTTATGCTAGGAAATAGATGGATTAATACAATCTCTATAGATTGGAACAGAACCACCAAAGTGAACTTTTTAGGGATGATGATGATGTTGGTAGCTCAAATCATGGCTTTAATGTTTGGCCATGAACATAAAGTCTTCCCATTTAGAATATTGAACAGTAAACAGGATCCGGTTCTATGGGAGAAACCCAAAAGTAAAATAGACGAAAACAACATTTACCATTCTGTCTCCTGCCTTCTCTTGATAAACTCATCAGCAACCTGACAAATTCATCAAGCTAGGAGAGTTAGTGGTAGATTGATGAAAAACCATGCAACTTATGAAATAATCGCATAATCAAAGAATAACATCAGGTGATACTTCCACAGTAAAAGTTGGCATTTGATAGAATCTACCATCATTTGTTCAAAAACTTGCATTCCGTTAGAAGAAATTTGAACAAGGATGAGCATGGGGCATTACTCTGGATCGCAACTCATCAGCCAATTCCCTCTGAAGGTTTTCAGTTGGAGCAGGTTTCCCAGCCTGCAGACAAGCCCCATGAGACACAGAGCGGAATAAACATCTTCCATCACCAGGAATTCCTGTAGAGAACAAAATCTGACACATTAAACCACATTACAGAGAGAGGGCAGACAAAGCACTGTTAAGTAAAATTAAATGGAAACTGTTTTTAACTTGGACTAATTTGATCGTTACCTATAACAGAATAATCAGTATAGACGTTTTTTCCATGTGAGAATTTAACATGTGAGAGGTCACAATCATCTTTCTGGTTATTCTCCTTCATAAATGAGTCAGAGCGTGACGGTTCAGCACTTGAATAACAGGTGAAGAGACTGAATATTACAATTGTGGACGCAAATCTGAGCGACCAAGATAGAGGTTCCATACTACCCTTAATTTTGGAGAGCATCCCTGAATTTGAAACTGAAAGCCTCAAATTCATACATCGGGAGGCCAATGAAATATTTAGTTTGCTCTTTAGAGAATCTTGTGTGCTTAGTAAACGTTTATGATTCGAAATCCACAAATGATACCTTTGTCTGGACCGGGCAGACCATAAACACCTTTTCTGCAGTATTTGAAAGCTCCCAATAGATGGGAAATAGATTGTCTTTGAAGCTGATAAGTGGGTGTAATTTGACCTAGATTGTGCAGGATAGAAACAGAAACAACATGAAGTTGATTGTCCGACGTTCAAGTTTGTCCTAACTGTATGTGTAACACATCCACTCAACCAGACAGCACCTTTTGCACATGTACTAATGGTTGAGCAAGCTATCATACTGGCATACCCTGAGCCACAAGCACAAAATACAACCTTAACCATCCAGGAACTTACAGTTAGCTTGTTAAAAGAAGTGAGTTGGGGGCTGCGAGATACAAAATCACATTACAAAGTACCAATCAAAATGATACAATATAAAGATGGCTATGTAAATCTTTCCTTTTACTTGTGTACAGCAACACAATAATAAACCAAAAGGCCAAAATTCTAATTGTTAAAATTTCCTTTTGTATTTCCAGTTTTGCACACAAGCAGGAGCCTACTGTTGAAATCCAATAATAGTTACCAATAAAAAGTCAGAGGGAAGTGGAAGCATCTTCAGGCCACCTTTCTAATGCGGTATCGTCTCAGAGTAAGAGAAAGCATATAAATATAGCAAAATCACCAAGATTACAGCAACGAGTTCACATATTTAATAATGCTAAAAATCACCCAGGGCTCAACACCTACAGTGGGTGTGTCATGTAGCTCTCTTTTCAGAGTTATTGTAATTTGATAAACGACTTGCCCACCCCAGAATAAGAATTTTATTTAGATCACTCTATAGTTCTATCATGCTAAAGTAACCTACTAAAAGAAAAAGTAAAAGAAGTCTCTGATTTTCACATTCCTTGATCCTTCAGCGGAACCGGAAGGAAGTAGAAGGGAACAGAGTATAGTCAACTAAACAAAAAAAGATAACCAAAACTGCTGATACAAAAGAAAGAAATATGATAGTATAATCCTGGTTGTTATTTTAAGCATGAACAATCCTTAGCATTACACCCTAGACTTAAGAACATGTATACGTAATTATTGATGTGATTGGAGAACCTTTTTGGATATTACAAATGGATTTAACTCCTGTACCATGAGAAGAGCATGAGGATCCAAAATGGATCCTAATAATGAAGAATTTAAGTAAAAAACCTTCTATATTTAGTTAGCATTAAAATGATGGTCAACTAATGCAACACAAACTTAGTTTCGCATTGACAACTCCACGGATCAACTTGAGGATTTAGATTACGGAATTAGGATCAACATTACCCATTGTTAATTTTCAATCAATACGAACCGTAACATGAAGCACATCTTCCAAACACGTGAAAAGTTGTGTATAAAGTTAATCTCCACAAAATAAATCAAAGGAATAATAAACCCAGCTAACTAAGTCTCTCCGATCTCAAGATAACATTTAAAACCGAAAAAGTGGTTGAATTAGGCATTGCGTAAATACAAGTACGAGAGGCGCACCTTCCTTTCGCCTTCAGAACTCAAAACAACAGTACCATCAACAAGGATGCAGGAGAAACAGAATAAATGGTATACAAATATCAACACGAACTTGAGAAACGAAAAACCCAGAAAGGAACACACGTGAAAAGGGGTATGAAAACAAAAAGGACAATGAAGTGTACCTGACTCCAGAAGAGGCAAGGTACGTGTTTTAAGCAAAGAATGATACCTTTTCTGAACCCAATGAAATAGAAGTTACAGTCAAAAGGCCGTCGATAATTAGTTTAGACTTTAGATCCGACGCATTAGATGGGACATTTCTGCGTTGGAGAGAGGAAGACAAGGCAGCACCGTATCCGTTGATACTATGCACTATTTTAGATAATTATTTAAAATTATAAAATAATTATTAAATTTTATAAATTTATAAAATAATCCTTTAGCATATTGTATTATATAATTTTATTTTTACTTAATATCATAAATTTAATATAATAACTATTTTATACTTATTAATATTATTTTCACGTATTTCTTGTAAAAATAATAATTGTAATTAATATAATAAGAAGAAGATCGATAATTCTCATAAAGAAATAAAATTAAGAATAATAAAAATATTCAAAATGTTACAATTGATTATATGAAAAATGTTACATAATTGTATAATATACGTTAATAAACATAATAATAAGAGTTTATGCTAAGGAATACAACAAAGTAGAAGTAAAAGCTGAAACAAAAACACTTTTAGTTAAAAGTTTATACTTTTATTGCATATATAAAATTTAAAAAATACATCAAACACAAGTGAAATTAAAAGAAAACAAAGAAAATGAAGAATCTAAAACTCCATTATATGACATATCTGCTCAAATTACATTGTTTCCAATTTTTATTTAGTACATAGTCCTCATTATTAAAGAGTCTCATCTTCACTATTATTCAAGCTTAATGTATCAAATAACATGTCAATATTTTTTCATCTAAGATTATCTTTCAAGTTACTGTCTTTTATAAAACTTAGTTCTTTAGAACACAGTCAGCTAAAGGATCGATATGATTAAGGCAAATTAGATATATATAATTACTTGTTTTATTAAGAGTATTAATAAACAAAAATTAAAATATTAAGAAATTATGAGAAGTTATATTTAACTTAATAATGATAATGACGTATTTTTCTCAAAGCTAATACCTAATTATCTAAACTCTTCTGTTCCAATCTATTTCTTTCTTTGGAATAAATAAATTCAAACGTGCTTTAATTCTTTTAACATTCAGTTGCAAGCATATATTGGCTAACAATTAGAATTGCAAACTTTTGCAATTGTAGAACCCCACTTTCAAATTAGTCTCATTAAGTAATTGTAAGACAATAAAAGAAATTTTATAAACAAAATAAAACGATGATTAATTTTAAACAAGAAAAGAGGAGAAATATATATTTAGATTAAGTTTGTCTATTTAACATATTACAATGGGCATCTTAAAATCACTGCATTTATCCTTGTATGCTTTTATTTGTGAGTTAAAGAAATCATGCATTATCTCATATGAAAAAATTGTTATGATAGTTAATATCATTCTCCTATTAACTTTAACTTGGTTTAAATAGAGATTCAAATTTAAAAAGTCCTCATAAAAAAACAATGAATAATAAAGTTGTCTTTCTTATCTTTCATTGATGACTGTAAGATAAGAAGTGCATAAGGGAGGCCTATTTTTTATATTAACCTTGATTGTTTCGTTCACCTTCTTTATGGCATCATAAAAGTAATTTATTGTTACCTTTTCATCACTATTAGTCAAATAAGATACTCTCATATAAAGCTCATAAACTCAGATAATAAATTGACATTGAAATAAAATTCATAAATTTTAACTATAAATTAGAAACATTCATTCTAGCATAAATTTGGCATGTTGAGATGTAACTCACATATTACTTATCTTAGCTTCTTCTTCATTAAAACAAAGTACTAAAGTGATAACAAATACTTTCTACATAGTTTTATTAATCAGCTATAAATATTCTCATTAAGGTGAGCTTTAGGATATTTTTAAGGTGTGTAATAACCATCTTGAGATTAATTCATTGTTTTAGTCTTTCTTAACACCAAAGAGGAATTTAGAGTAAGATTAAAGGATAATCATGACCACTCTTTTAACTTTTTCTTTCTCTAATGTTACGATTGGTTTGCTTTTGTTTTGTTTTCATTATAATTAGTTAATAAAACCTTAGTTAGAGTTAGGATATAACTTGTAATGGATCTTTTAATTATTAATGTATGATAAATTACTATTTGGTCAAATTTATTCTCTTTACTCTTAATTGTTAAGTTGATGACTAACCGTCATAGATTCAATCTTTTAGATTATATGAAAGACTAAGAGGTGAAGTATGATCTGTGCATTAGGAGAATAAATACATTATAACTAGAGCAAGGGATTTCTTAAACTATCGTGATGACTGAATATATTAACTATGCTAAATGAGTTTAATTAAGTTGAAGTGTGCATGGATAGGTAGTAATTACCTAACTATGTACCTTTAGAGAGAGCATAGAAACATTAAGATAATTATTATTTCAACTTAGTTTAATTATAGCATGATAATTATAATTCCATGTAAATGAACTCCGTTATCTTATTGATTTTTCTTTGCCTAATTATCTTGTTTTTTTTAGTTTAAAGAGTAATCAAATTTTACCAAATCTTGTTTTATTAGTTTTATTATTTGGCTAGGATTAATAAATATAGTAGTATAATCCCAATGGGATCGATACCTAGAATACTTTAACTTTATAACTTGCTACAATTGATTCTATGCAATTGCAGATAATATATAATCAATTGGGATATCCAAAAAAGTGTTTAGGTTTTGAATTGAGCTTTGGATAAAGAAGATTAATATCTAGGATACTGAATTGAATTTTGAGGAAAAAAAACCTGAGAAACATCTAGACATTTATAACTAATTTAGGATTCATAAATTGATTATGGTTTTAACTAAATTGGGATATCTAAAGAAATGTCTACTTTTTTGCTTACTATAGAAACGAATGACAAGTTGCTAGAACATGTGTTAAAAATTAGTATGCAAATTTCAAATGAATCATTTTTAAATGTCATCACGAGAATTTATAAAGAAAGAATTGAAGATATCACATGTTTCATAATTTACCCATTTGTCAAATAGTTAGCCAATTTGTGCAATTTGAGGATTTCCCATAATTAATGCCAACATTTATGCTATTTTTCTAAACAAAAATAACAAAATTAGGGTAAGCATAATGGTTAAAAATTTATATAACCATGCCTTTTGGCAATTGCTAACAATTAAAATAGAACTTTTTCACATTTACTACTTTAGAAGGAGTCTTTTCAGCTTTTAAAACTTCTTAAGTTCTTCTGACCTTTCATGTAATAAATTTTCCATTTTATAAGTGTTATTTGTGAAAAACATGTCTAACATCGAATGCATACATCCATTAAATTTGGCAAAACTTACTTGAATAGTTCTTACATACACAACAATGCTAATAATTTGTATCATTATAGATACCCGAAGCAAATAGTCAAAATACTTTTACTGAGGAAGAATTTTAAAGTTAAATTTTAGAATTGATAATTAGAAAAATATACCTTACAATTGAATTCCAAAGAAGGAACAAGGTATGCAAACTGATTATGTTAATAAAGCATGACAAGTTTTGAGTTGTCAATTTGGTCAATCTCTAAAAAAGTTTTCTTTCTTACTTATTAATCTTTAAACTAAATCATGAGAGATGAATCAAAGAAGGACATGAATTAAAAATTTGTAATACCTTATAATTAGATTTTGTAATGGATCTTTTCTCCCATATAAAAAGGTCTTCATTCACTATAGAGTATATTCCTTCATATTTTTTGATGCCTTTAGTTTACTTAGTAATAACATTTTAAATAAAAATGTTATAACTTTTTCCTTGGTTGCCACTGTCAATTTTTGACCTAATGATCTTTATCTCTATTTATTTTTTTCCTTCTCTATATGAAATTGCTATATAAGAGCTTGTTAAACCAATTTATAGCTTACTTTGAGTTTTGTTCATGCTCTCACCTTTTTCTAGGACATAACTCATTAACTTTTTAGATTTGTCAAACTTTTCTTTTAGTGCTCTAACTTTTCCTTAGGTTGCCATTTTTTGAATTTTCTTATTAAACTTAATTAAAAAAATTATGCTATTGTTTACTAGATTTGGCCCTAAAAGAAAATTTAAATTTGCTCTTAAAAGAAAATTTACTAACTCTCTCTCTCTCTCCCTTTTCCTTTCTTTTTTTTGTATTAAATATTTTTTAAGAATGTTCTTCAATTATCATTTATGATTGACATATAACACATGTAAAAGATAAATGTAATGGCCTTAATAATTTGATGTTGATATAAGCTTATTAATTTTGTTGGTCAAAGTTAAAGTGACAATTAAATTAAGGAATGTATAAAATCAATTGATGTTTTTGGTTAAAGCCACACTTTTTTGTTGTTGCAACAACATGTTAAGATGTACTATAGTCAAATCTTTTTTGATAATTAATTTATAATAATCTATTCAAAAATTTGATAACTCCTTTCTTTTTGCATATTAAAGGAAATAAACTATCGTCAACTTTTCCCATTGTAAATTTCTATGTAGGCTTAAATGGGATTTATGCTCTACCATTGATCGATAATATTTTTTTTTAAAATTTAACCCTAAGTTTAATCATTCATAATAGTCTCTATATTTCAATTAGAAGTTTGTCACCATTATCATCACTTGAATTTGTAAGACTTCCATTGATAACATTGAAGCATCTTTTAAATCGACTGGACTAGCTTTTGCACTCCATTTTTCCTTACTATCGTAATCATACAACATAGGAAAAATATGTTAGAAAACATTGATCCAAATGTCAAAAAGGGTATTTACGAGATATGTTAGCCTTGAATTTTCATAAACATTTACATGTACTTGGCATTTGCTCATGCAAGAAAAGAATTAAATTGTAAAAACAAATGTAAAACAACAATTACAAGGCATACAAAGGTATTTTATTGTGATCAACCACCAAGGAAAAACTATAACAAATAAAAAGGTAAATAAATAACACTAAAGAAAAGAACAAGATCATCGAGCATATTTGTGAGGCCTCAACATATACCCTAGAAGTAATATAACATGTATAACGTGTATTAAGAAGTGAACATAACGAATTAATTACATATAACTATAGTAAGAGACATAATGGTATTTAATGTAAAAGGCATGGGTAAATGAGATTCCGACATAGACATACATATTTAGACGTGAAATATGTATGGAAATTTTTGATATGTTTGCTTGGATTTATAAGCATGATGTGAGGAGAGTTGATAAAAGAAGTATTTCATAAGCAAATGGGATGTTTTTTTTTTGTTAAATTGGATGCATTTTTGTGTTGCTCTTGCATGATAAGACCGAAGTTGTTGATTTGGGATATGTACCTTGCTGGATGGATAGGTTCTACTAAATAGACTTCTGTAATTTGGTAATATCTTGGCATGTAGACCTCAGAATTGGATAATTCTAATTGGATATTAAACTAGAGGAAAAGGTATAAAACTTTGATGAAGGAACCAAAATTTGATTCTGCCTCTAAGATTTTTGAATTCTGGTTTGAAGTTGAGTTCTGACTGTTGTCCTTATTTTCGAACAACCTGTAGTTTTTTGGATATAACTCCCGATATAATTAACCAAATTTCACGAAATTTATGCCGTTAGAAACTTAAAACATAGGGGAATGAAATAAACTGATAAAATTATAAGCCAATATGGGAATTAAAGGAAGAAGAAGGACAAATATGCAATTTTCCTAAAGACAACTCATAGACTAATAAGATTAAAGCATGTGTTTCTAGTAGAATTGTAACATATGGTCTAATAGACACTTGGTCTAATAGAATTGTAACATATGTTCCAATATCATTGCAACATATGGTCCAATATAATTGTAACACATGGTCTAATGGGATTGTAACATATGGTCCAATAGGATTGTAACATGTGGTCCAATGTGATTGAAACATGTGTTTAAGACTAGAAAATTCATGAAAAGGCATATGGAGAGGGGAGATGGACAACACTTTGATGGCTTAACTTCATATTTTTCTCCTCTCCATTTCACCTTCTTCATCCCATCATTTTTCATTTGGTAATTCAAGCAAAGCCAAAAAGGAAGGGAACAAAAGATAACATAAAATCTACTTTGTCAATTCTAAGGTTTACGACTTCACTTTGATAAAGCAAACACACGTAATAGATACTTTTAATTCGAATAAAACGACATGGTTCTGTCAAATTTTAAAACAACAATAGGAGCCTGTAAAGCAAGAGGAGCCTGTTATGTAATAAGACCCTGTTTAAGCAATAGGAGGTTGTTAATCGATAGGAGCCTGCTAAAGGATAAATTCAGTTAAGACAAATAAAAACAAAAGGTGTTTATTAGAAACTGACAAGAAATTCTTGCAAGTTGAAAAACAGGAGGAGCTTGTTAAAAGTGAAGAAGCCTCTTGCTGAAATAAACACACACAATATAATGCGGAAATAAAAATGTTAAAACAAGAGAGAAGGACTCAACCGATTTATACTGGTTCAACTTACAATCTAAGCCTACGTTCAGTTCCCAAGTATCCAACTTGAGTGCTTCTCTATAAAATCAAGTAGTAGTTTGGTGAGCCACTTCAAGCTCAGGAGTACATATTTTTCAAGGTTTTCTGACCTTCCAACAAGTACATATTTTTCAAGGTTCTCCAACCTTTCCACGAGTACATATTTTTCAAAATTCTTCAACCTTTCAAACTAGTAGTATTTTGCTAACCTCTACAAGTTCTTAACAAATGAAGAAGTAATTTGCTCCATATGAGCTTTAATGATCTCTATAAAAAAGAATTGTTACTTTCTAAGGAGCAAGAGATTTGATAATGATATGACTTTCAAGAGTATTGATGTATCTCAATAATTTGGCTTTCTCTGTTCTTTCCTTCCATGCTTCTGGTTTTCGCAACTTTAATGGCTCTTGCCTAAATAGACATTTTCTTTAACTAGTTGTTACTGCATTTTTCTTCTTCTGAATTTGACTTTGAATCTTCAATATTATCTCTGCTAGAATCTTTCAATAATCAATCGTTAAGAAAAATCTAGAGCTGATGGATGAAATGTGTGATTAGCAGGATCCTTCTAGAATTTGTAGAATAAATAAAGTAAATTCATAAAGAAGGTTTTTGTAAGAAAGGAAGCATTTATCATATGATTTTATTTCATTTTGAGAATTAGACCATTAATAATATAAGGAAATAAATCTAATTTAAATTTTGAAATGTTATAAGGTCATCATCAAAATCATTAATAAGCCTTGAGCTAACACACTTAGTTAATTTCTATATTTGTGTATATTTTAATGCGTAAAAAAGATTCATTTGGATGTGGAGTGGTTTTTAGGATGATGCTTTGATGTTTTTTTGGTAGTATCTTGTATAGAATTGGTTAAATATGACAAGAGAGTATCGTATAGTGGAATTTTGTCTAGGGTTTGTTGAACTAGTCATATTGTTTGGGTCATTAAATCAACCTACGTATCTTTAAATTGAGCGCTTTTAGTTGCATATAAAAACTAAGACATACAAATATAAATCTCTAAAAGATACTTTGACTTAATTCTGGTTTTAAGACATGGGAAATTGAGATAAAAAATGGTGACTTGATGTTACCCCTGTTTTGCAATAGCTTGTGATATTTGGTCTATATCTCATGATTGGGAAGTTCAAAGGGTTTGATTATTGGTTCAATGGAAAATGGATACAAAGGGGAACAAATGTATAGGAGACCTTGAAACCTAATTTGAACTTTTTATGTATGCATATTAAGGAACAACTGGAGTTTGTCATGTGATTTGCTTTTAGACTGATTATTTGCCTATTTTTAGACCACCATGGGCTTAGCCCAAATTGCACTATTTTGAGTTTGTTTTCATTTGCGATCTTTATTGAATCTTATACGAACCTTTTTTAATGTGTATGAAACTTTTCAAACACCTAGAAATAAATGAAATAGTATGTGAATTGGGTGATTGAACATTGGAATTTAAGATTGAGCATAATGAATTTCAAAGAAAACTTACGTGTACATAAATTATTTATTTGTGTATTTATTGCTCATATGTGTATAGTATGATTATACAAGTGTGATTTTGATACTCTTCTAATGGTGGTAAGTTATGACTTGCATGTATGAACACAGATCGAGATTTTATGACTTCAAGTGAATATTATATGATGAATTGTGAAATTGGTAAATGGTTAAAGTAACGGTTACAGTGCCTACTCTATTGTTTTGGTGGTGGATAGATAGGCATGCCTATAAGGATATAGTGCAACCACTACAATTTGACACTAATGGTGTCTTCATTGAGAGATTATAATGTCTCCACATTTTGATGCCTTCAGGTATCTATAGTTTGATATCTTCAGATATCCACAGCTCTCATTATCCACACCTAAGGGAATGTGCAGGCCTAACATAGGAAGTAAAGTAAATGGTTATAAATAAGAAATGAAGCATGGCAACATAAATAATTGGTATTATTGAGCATTTGCATTTGTATTGATAATTTGTATCAATAAGCATTGAACATCAAAATTTGGCGTATAAATATGCATTTTCGGTATATGGATAATATGTTGAAGCATATTTTCATTATGTACTTTGCTTAAGTATGCCATCATTGTTTACATGAGTGTTGAATATCAATGGTTGATTCATGAATATGAATTTATGGTATGTGAGTTGTGATATTTCTGAATGTGTGTGCTTGGTGGATGACTGCTATAAGTGGTCATCTAAACTAAGTATTTTCCCTACTAAGCTTTCAAGCTTAGCATGGTTGTTAATCCATGTAGATCCAAGTCATGAGAGTGAGGTACAGGGAATATCTGCAGGGACTAAAGCCAACAGCTAGGAATAAAAGTACCTTTGGATGTCTCTTTCGATTAAAGAATGGTTGTATATGTAATAAAGGAAATTGTATATTTTCTTTTTGGGATTATCATATTAATGTAAAGATGTAATGCTACTTTTCAATTATAATGTTAAGTGATATGAAATTTTGTAATATGTATATGTGTAGCATTGAATAGAAAAATGTGTAATGATAGTTCTTATAAATGAATAGAAATGCATGTTGTGACTGTTTGTACAGGAATTTGGTTGCCATGTATTTGGGTGGTTGCAAGTTCCGTATAGGAGGTGTTACAATATTTAGTTGTTCTTAAGCTCTTCCTTTTACAACTTTAAGTCCTGCAATTTAAGATAAATATGTTGATAAGGGATTTCTTTTGATCCTTAGTCCCTCTTCTTCTAGCTTAAGCAACTCGTGCTTCAAAAAAACTTATTTTATCTTTAAAAGCAATATAAGTTTCAATTGAATGGTTTATAGTCCCATTATGATATTTGCATGTCAAGTTTTATTTATATGAGCTAGGGTAAAGGGGTTTAAGCTACTTGCTAGGTATTGGTGCAATCCTTTTTTTTGTTGATAAATCAGTAAATTTTTATAAACATAAGAAAAGGATAAGTACACAACTAGAGATTTCCTATGCAGTAATCTCTTACCTACAAAAGGAATAACCTAATGTGAATTCATAAGGAACCTACAAAAAAAATTCCTTACGACTAAACACCACAACCGTGAGCCTATACATAACTTCCTACCAAGATGGCCTTATAGAGCAAGCTCATCTTACCAATAACACAACCTATCCAACAAAAAAATTAAAATAAGATAAACTAGACCATCCTTCCCCTACGAAACCGTAACGATAATACAACACAACAAAAGTTAAATAATCAGAGGATGTCCTTCTAACTTCCAGAACTATGTGGGATCTACTTTGCTTTGAAAGTTGAATGTGATGGGGGGGAGGGGGAACTCCTCTCCCCTTGCTACTAGCTTCCTGTTCAAATGCCTTTTCGATAACGTTACACAATGATGAATGTCAATGATTGAATAATTCACGAGCATTTCGTGGAGGATTCCTTGAATATTCTTTCAAGTAATATCCTTCTTGTCTATATGGTGTAATAAGTACATTTCTCAACATGAATCCAATATCAACAAGATAGTATTTTCCTATCATGAATAAAACTATGTCAAAATGTAATTTATGACATCTATTAGTTAATAAAGTTTGAGCCCTATTTTTACCTTGGGGAATTTTAAGTAAGAACTGCCTGATTAGTGCACTTTTCATAATCTATGAATCAGATGCTATTCCTTCCCATCCAGCTAATACATACGTGAACTTTATATCAAAAGAACAAGCGCACGACACATTTTGTGTTGGATAATCCTTTCTCCCATAAAATCTAGGAGCATCTCGAGCAGGTACTTTCGCATGGATATGTGTACAATCAATTGCACCAACACAATCCTGACATTGAAGTATATTATTCTCAAATATTATATGTGTTTAATATAGTTATACTAAGTTAAGAAATGAAAATCACCTTAAAAAATGGGTAGAATCTACTACTGTTCAATATTTCTGATGGGGTTTCTAATACGTCAGGTTGTCTTAGAAACATATTCTCGAGTTGTATAACTGCTTTCAAAATGCTATGAAAATGACAGCTTATAGTTTCCCCAGATCGACTACGAAAGAACGCAATCTCTTGATTGGTAACGTTATGCCCTAATATATATAGAAACTTCGCTACTTGTTTTTCAATAGTTGCATGTACAATAGGTTTCAGCTAATAAATCACATAATTCGCCAAATGGTTTAGGTTGCATTCTAATTATATTTCTCTCATTGGAATGAAATAAAATTCTTCGCATGATACTCTCCCTTGACTGTTGTCTCTCCCATGGTGTAAGGAATTGAAGTTTTTCGTTCACACGTCTTTTACGTAACACTCACCAATAGATCACAAGACAAGCAATATGAACAAGCACTAATTGATGTATACTAATCAATTTTCCTTTTTGATTATTCATTCGATTACCTTCACCGCTCATGTATAAAAAAATAAAATTAGGATTAGTTTTTAGATTGTGAAAAGCAAAATATAACAAATATGACATAGATATGTCCATTTATATATGGTGTTATAAAAGCAACAAGAAGCAACATAAAAGGGAAGCTTCA
>JANVCL010000007.1:881587-907560 GCA_026546855.1 Erythroxylum incrassatum
AAATCAACTCATTCTCTTAAACTTTCATAACCCATACAAATCGACTCAAATATTGAAGTCATCAAAACTAAACAATTTTTTTCTCATAAATTTTTCTTAAATTTATCAAATTTTCTTAAATTCATAAATTTTCTCACCAATTTCTTTTTCATTTAAAATCATTTTAATATTTCTAATTTTCACCAAAAGTTCGGGGTCCAACACAAAATAACCTGAAACACCTTTCATTAAATTTCTCATAGTTCCCTCAATTACATGGCTTCGTCATAAATTCATCCACAAAATATTCAAATAAATCTGACAAATGTACACATTGAGCAGAGGGAAAAGCACCTGATACCAAGTCATCAACACATACTTCAGTTGTCTTCAATTAAGAAGACATCACAAATTCCAAGATGTTCTTCCGAATATTTATTGGTGCACCAAGTAATGCCCTAACTTCATTAGGCCTACAAACAAGGAAAAGATAACTTTCATACAATTTTGATCCTTCTAGTCCCAACTCTACCAAATGATTATAAACTTCTTCTTCTGAAATGGGAAGTAGTTTAACTAACAGTGATGTAGATTTTATAATAGCATCTGCAATTGTTTGAAGGCCATCTTTGATTTCATCTTCACCATCATCTACATTGTTTTTCCTTTTCCGTGATGTTACTAGGTTTGCATTTTATGAACGAGCTGGTATTCCCATTGGAGTTTCAGTGCGATCACCATCTATCATTACATTGTCTTCAAAACTTAAGTCATTTTGAGTCCATATGTCATCATTTTCATCTATAGTGTTGGAAAACCCACTATCAACAGAACTAGTGCACCTTCTTATCTCCTTTGCTATTTCAACATACTTGCCAGTTGCTCTATCACGTCCATAAATCTCAACCATCTTCTCGTGGTTATGAAAAGGCTTCTGTCTCCACTTAGCAGCTTCTGGTTTAGCCTGTTACCAAAACACTTACTAATGAATCAACCAAATAACAGCATATATCACATTTTCTTCCAACAAACTAATAAACAAGTTCATATGGATCAAGGCCTCCCACACTTCTAGCTCAGCAGTCCACATATTTGTTAACGAACTCCAAGCAAATCCACTACCTCCATTTGAAAATAAATCAAAACACTTACTCTATTTTAATAATCTTGTTTCGATTTTTTTTCTTTATCGATTCCTTTATCTAGAAATTTTTCCTTTAGTTCAGCTTCAATTGTATCAAGTGCATGCATAGTGAAAGTACCATTAACAGGATTGCCTTGTTGATGTTGGTACAAGTGTACGTCAACCAAAGCATCATCCATAGCTTGATTCCAAAAGCACGACTCTCTTCGAAGTGACATTTTCTATTTTACAACTTTAACTACAAAATCTGAAATTTATATCAAAAGCATACACAATATTGAAGCTTCAAAATTTTCCAAATAATATAAAAGGCCAAAATAATGAATAAGCATTACAAAGACACAATTGGATGTGAAACATTAACAACAATAATAAATGGAGTCATATTTAGATACAAGTAGCCAATGCATATTTTTAAAGCAATATAAAATCATGGAAAACATAAATTAATTGGGATACGACAATTTCTACTTAAAGTATAATCAACCCACATATGAGCAGCCATGTTATCTCTTATAATTTCTCCACTATGTGCATCATCTGCGTCGTCATTTTCATACCCATCTTGTTTATCATTTTCCCCTCCATCATCCTCTTCATTAAGAAATGGATCATCTAGATCTGCTCCAATCAAGAAATTCAGAATGACACAAGCCATAATAATTTTTTTCTGAGTCTGAATGCCATATGATGGTTCTGTGGTGGATGCTATAATCGGGAATCATTTTTTCAACACACCAAATACCCTTTCGATAACGTTACGCAATGATGAATGTTGATGATTGAATAATTCAGGAGCATTTCGTGGAGGATTCCTTGAATATTCTTTCAAGTGATATTGTTCCCCTCTATACGGTGTAATAAGTCCACTTCTCAACATGAATCCAGCGTCAATAAGATAGTATTTTCCTATCATGAATAAAATTATGTGAAATTGTAATTTATGACATTTATTAGTTAACAAAGTTTGAGCCCTATTTTTACCTTGGGGAATTTTAAGTGAGAATTGCCTGGTTAGTGCAATTTTCATAATTCATGAATCGGATGTTATTCCTTCCCACGCAGCCAATACATAACTGAACTTCATATCAAAAAAACAAGCATACAACACATTTTGTGTTTGATAATCCTTTCTCCCATGAAATCTAGGATCATCTCGAGAAGGTACTTTCGCACGGATATGTGTACAATCAATTGCACTAACACAATCCTGACATTGAAGTATATTATTCTCAAATATTATATGTGTTTAATATAATTATACTAAGTTAAGAAAAGAAAATCACCTTAAAAAATGGGTAGAATCTACTACTGTTCAATATTTCCGATGGGGTTTCTAATATGTCAAGTTGTCTTAGAAACATATCCTCTAGTTTTATATCTACTTTCAAAATGCTATGAAAATGACGGCTTATATTTTCCCCAGATCGACTCCAAAAGAATGCAATCTCCTTATTGGTAACATTATGCCCTAATATGTATAGAAACTTCGCTACTTGTTCTTCAACAGTTGCATGTACAGTGGGCCGAAGCACACCTTTTCCATTTAATAAATCACATAATTTTCCAAATCGTTTAGGCTGCATTCTAATTATATTTCTCCCATTGGAATGAAATAAAATTCTTCGCATGATACTCTCCTTTGATTACAATCTCTCTAAAGATGTAAGAATTTGAAGTTTGTTGTTTGCGCTTCTCTTACGTAACACCCACCAATAAATCACAAGACAAGCAACATGAACAAGCGCTAATTGATGTATACGAATAAATTTTCCTTTTTGATTATTCATTCGATTACCTTCACCGTTCATGGATAAACAAAATTAGGAGTAGTTTTTAGATTGTGAAAATAAAAGCATAACAAATATGGCATAGATATGTCCAGTTATATATGGTGTTATAAAAGCAACAAGAAGCAACGTCAAAAAGCAAGCTTCATCTGAATCATTCCCCCATTGAAATTTCAAGCAAAGTAATAGGAAAACAAAGACAAAGAAGACAGCAACATTAAAAAATACCCCAAATTCACAGTTGCTTCTCTCTTTGTTGAACTGCGCAGAAAGGGAGATTGAGAGATAATGTTCACTTCGGTGTAAAGTGAACAATGGGTAAACCCAGATGTAAAGTGAACCAAAACAAAGTACAATCTCCTTACCCAAAACAAAATGCATCTAATAATAAAAGCAACGGACATACATTGTTCAAAAAAATTTGACAATGAACAGAAATGGGATAAAAATAAGGTTTCGACAAAGAGGAAGACTCATCGATGACCAAGTCTTCCAGCTCCTCATCTGCTTCCCCATTAATAAACAACATAAGAAGAATGAGAAGTGATAGAACACAAAGAACAGAAAGAGAAATCTAGAAATGATAAGCTTGTGTACAGTAATAAATGAGTTTGGGTAGGGTTAGAAGAAATAATTGGTAAGAAGAACTATTGAGGGTATATTAGGTAGTATGTATTTATTAGTTTACATTCCATCCTAAACCTCCCGAATTGGAGGTTTCTTATTTTTATTGTTTAGGATGGAATAGAACGTAATATGAAACCCTCTGATTTCATCCCATTCCATTATGAAACTCTCAAACAAACGATGGAAGTGTGTTATGTTCCATCCCCTTCCATCCCTAACCCCTCAACCAAACAAACCCTAGGAATAAGATGGTGCAAATAACTCTTCCCCTCACAAAGCTGGTGTAGAGATATTGCAGGAGATTGATGAATTAGGTTTGTTAAAACTTACAGAACTAGAAGCTGAAGAAGTTAATAAAAGCATTAGTAAAAACTTTGGTTGTAGAAAACAAAATATCTTTTGAGATTTGTCATATTGGAAAACTAATTTGATACGTAACAATCTAGATGTGATGTATATTAAAAAAATAATTTTATCAATTTGTTCAACACCATAATCAACATTGAAG
The DNA here is from genome assembly GCA_026546855.1 of Erythroxylum incrassatum. Lineage (NCBI taxonomy): Eukaryota > Viridiplantae > Streptophyta > Magnoliopsida > Malpighiales > Erythroxylaceae > Erythroxylum > Erythroxylum incrassatum. The sequence continues at coordinate 885,636 of JANVCL010000007.1, forward strand.
GGAGGAAAAAAGGACAATGCAAAATCATGAATTGAAACTTTTTTGTAGAAGGAATGAGTAAGATCAAGATCTCTATAAATATCCAAAAGCATGTTACATTTTGGATAAAAAAACAAAAGGAAATTTTATGTGAAAGGTTTAAAAGTTTAAAGTTTCCCGGTAGTTATGTTTCAAACTTGGCAAGGTGTGTGGAGATAAGGAAGTACAAATTATTTGGGTTGAAAAGTCTTGATTATCATGTGTTTATATAAAGGCTAATTCCAATTGCATTTTGAGAGTTGCTACCGAATAAGGTTTAAGAAGCTATAACAAAATTAAGTTTGTTTTTCAAAAGATTAACCTCATCTGAAATAAAGTTAGCTGAAATAGAAAAACTCAAAAGGAAAATTTCAGTTATCTTGTGTAAATTGGAAAAGATTTTCCCTCCAAACTTCTTTGGTTATATGGTAGATATATGGAACATCTACCCAAATATTTAGCACACGAGGCTAAACTTGCTAGTCCAGTTCAATATCAATGGATGTATCCATTTGAGAGGTAATTATACTTAATATTTAAATAAAACTTATAGTATGTTTTATTCACAGAATTGTAATATGTTTTGTTCACAGAATTGTAATAACCCTATTTGTAAAGTAGGCATTTGCATCACTTAAAGAAAAATGTCAAAAACAAGGCTACAGTTGAAGGTTTGATATGTAATACTTATTTAGTTGAGGAAGTAAGTACACTTTGTTCACATTATTTTGAACTGCATGTGCACACAAGAGAAAGAAAAGTTCCTCATAATGACGATGGGGGAGAAACAAGTGATATTGATAGTAACTTATCCATTTTCACATATCCAAGAAGAACATATGGATATTCAACAAGAAGAATGTTAATAGAAGAAGAAATAGAGGCTTCCCATGGTTACATTTTATTGAATTGTCAAGAGGTTTAAGTGCAATAAGATTAAGTTGATTTTGAAATTGATTATTTAAGTTTTCGAAGTTAGTGTTATTTACAACTAAAATACATAATAATGTTTTTAGATTATACGAGAAATGTTTACGCGAGCTAATGCTCGAAACAATATGGGATGATATCAATAAAGAAGTTGAAAGACACTTACCTCGATGATTCAAGAAATATGTAAGTTTTCATTTACAATAATTAAAATGGTTGAGTTATCAGATCAAAGTGTTTAAATGACATTATACTATTTAATATAAGAATTTTTGTGTAGGCCTCAAAAAATTCAATAGAGAATAAGCTAATATATGATTTTGCGAAAGGACCTTTGTGAGTTATTAAATTGTATCCGATGTATTTTATTAATAGATACAAATTTCATACAGAATATCATAGTCATAACATGACAATAGTAAATAATGGGGCTTACGTGTAGGGATAATTGGTGGATTACTATGGTAAAATTATTGACATACTTGAAATTGAGTTCCATGCATTGCCATTAAAATGGAGAGTGATATTTAAGTGTGAATGGTTTGATCCAACTCCTAACGTTCGAACAAAGTGCACAGTTGATACAATCTAGTTGAAATCAACCAGTGAAGAAGATTTAAACAATTTAAACCTTTTGTGATGGAGATGCAAGCGATCCAGGTGTATTATGTCACTTTTTCAACGTATAACGAGATAAGTCAGATTGGTTGGTTGTTTGCAAAGTAAAACCTAGAGATGTTTTTAAATCACATGGAAAACGAGAAAAATAAGAGAATTGAAAGTTAAGCGTTTGAGGAAGATGTTCATGAAACAAATGCATGTGTAATATATGATAAGAATGAACCTTTGAACGATCAAAATAATTAATATGTTGAAATTTCATCTTTAAAGGATGAGGAGGGCGAGAGATCTAAAAAGGTGCCTGAGTTTGATTCTAATTCTTCAGAAAAAGAAGATGACGATGATTTTCATTTACAATTAAGTGACGATAGCGATTAATTTGTTTAAGTAATAGAATATCATATGAATAAATGTATTATTGCATCAAAAATATATTGTTATATATTTATTTTGTATTGTTGTATTAGTGGAATAATCAATAAAATGTGTATTTTAGCTTAAAATATGTCACAGAAAAGAAAACAAGATATGATATGACCCAAGTTCAGGTTACCACGATTTGGAGGAGCTAGTGACTGTCTAGGTGAACCATCACATTTTGCAGATGCGACAAAATTAGGTGTCACACGTCGAGCTAGTGCGCTTCCAAATCAAGCATCACCTTCACCACCTATAGCCCCTGTAAAGTTACATTCCCTACCTACTGCTACACCATCCAACACTCCTCTTATACCATCCAACACCCCTACACCATCTAACACCCCTATATCGACAGAAATATCAGGGGTAAACGTTGTGGATGAAGGAGGCAACCTCCAGCCTAGGGCTAAGGGAGTTGATGGAAGAATTTACATCACAATTATAAATAATCTATTAGTGAAGTTCTAAAAATTTTGTAATACATGGAATGTGCTCTAAAAATATGTCATACAAGTTCAAGGAGAAGATAGATCTTGAGAGTTATACATGGAAGAATATCTCTCAGGCGATAAAAGATTTTTATTATTAAGAGTTTGAGGTATAAAAAATATATTTTTAATCTTTTTTATTTTATCTAATTTTATACATTAATTAGATAAATATTGTCGTTTATAAGTACTTATAATATATTTTTGCTTTTTCAGAAAGATTTTTTTTAGGATTCAAAATTTGATGATGTAATTTATAATGTATGAGAGAGACGAGCTACCCGTTATAGAGATTTTCTTAGTTCGATACATAAGAATGGTGTATGACCACCATATATATCTAAAGAAATATGGATTCGTTGGCAATAGTATTGGGTATCATCTGAGACAATGTTTATTTCAGAGTGCAACTTTGCAAACAGACATGGAGGACCGGATAGAGAGAGTCTACATTTACACACTGAAGGATCTATGACCCACCAATAGCATGCACAGAAACTTGTAAGTATCAAAACTTTACACTTGTATTATGATTTTTGTACTTTGATGTATGAAATTTGATTTCAATGTAATTTGATGCATGAAATTTAGAATAAAAATATGTGTATTATAGAGAATAATAATGTTATCAATATCTGGTGCCATTAATAATTGTGTTGTTAAGTTAATTTTTTTAACAGGGGGTAAATATAATAAAAATAGAGGAAACTTTGTAGAAATTTTTATAAATTGTAGTTACTTATAACAAAGGAAAAGTCTATGAGCAGGAAGCCTACACCACGCTAGCTTTTTTTACACGCTCATATCAAGAAGCATGATGGTGTGACCTTTGTCAACACCCAATGCAAACAACTTCATGTATGTAAAATCTATACTTTAATATTAATTCTTAAAAATTATCACTTATTAACATAAGCAATTATAATGATAAGACCAAATACATGAAAAAATTGAATGACAATCTCAAAACTCTGAAACTGTTGATGAGAGTCAGGCAAATCTTGATGTAGTGGATGGTAGGGATCACTATGGAAGGATATTCGACTTAGGTTTATTTGCAAATACATGCTATTTACAATTATCCACATCCTCTATAGTTAGATTTAGTAGGCGGACCGCATCAAATGAGAGAGTCATTCAAGTTGAGAGCGAAGTAGAGAGGCTGATGGAGTGCATAACCAACTCTGTAATAAGGTGGATGAGTTGAAAGGGAGCAGCAAGACCTCATCATAGCAGTCAAAGCATCCTCCTTCAACACCTGCATAGCTTAGATGGATAAGTGAATGTATTTGATAGTTTACTACTCTTAACATTTTGTATAAATTCTTAATTTATAGTTATTTTAAAGGTTCTTATTCGTGTAAATTATATTTTTTAAAACTATATTACCAATTAGGATAATGTTTACTTTATATTTATCAATCAATATTATATTATTTATAGAAATTAAATGTACAAAAAAATCAAAACATTATCAACAGAAAACTCAAGTAAGAAGTGAGAAACGACGGTTGAAATTTATCATACCTATATTTTCTATCAGAATTACAATATTTCGTAGGTAAAAATTTAGTGATGGATAATATTGTTCGTCGGTAAATTTAGCGACGGAATGTTGTATGTCTGACAGTAAATTTGGCTGCGAATTTACAATTTACCGTTGATAAATTCACCAACAGAATATTGTGAGTCTGTCGACAAATTAGTGACATAATATTGTAGATTTGTAGATAAATTTACCAATGAAAATAAAATTTGTTGCTAAATTTACGATGGATTCGTAACATCGGTCGCTAAAATTTATCTATGGTCGTTTCTTCAACAACTTTTTATGACATAAATTTTGTTTCACCAAAACCTATTTTTCTTATAGTTTATACTAAACTTGGGTTGATGGAGCTTGCATTTTATTTTTAACTTCCCTGGATTTGTAATCCAAGGAGGGACAAATGCAAGTTCTAGGGATGTTGACTTTGGGAACTACTAAAACATAAAAATTTGTCTCATAACGTAAGTGCTTAGCAAATTCTTCCTATGATGACCTTATTCCTTAAGGAGATCTTTATATTAAGAGACTTTCACTGTCACCTCAAGAAAGTTTCAAAATTCCATCCCTTAAAATTTCTTTTACACTTCAATGTCTAGCCCTCTTGGAGCTAACTTCGTATATTCAGTTTCTAAAAGTGTGATCGAGCATCGACTTCTCATTTTCTTGAAACGAGTAATAAACATATCAATATTCTCACCACTCTTATGAATTATTCTCATCAACTCTACTATGTTAACTTTAGGCTTAATTCAAAAAAATTAGGCATGAAATAATCTTTCCATTTCAACCTAAGAATAAATAGAATTCCATGATAATAAAGCATACTATAAAAAGGTAGTCCTTATTAAAGAATTTAGCAACAACCAAAGCTTAAAGTAGTTAAAGTTTTCATAACTAGCTAATTCTCCACATTGTACAATGAATATAGCGATATACTCAATGGTAAATTGACCATCTTCACCTGAGAACAAGTTGAATTCAAGAATTCTATAACCACATTTCAACTTGTAAATTTATAGTGTATGAGTAACAGGATTATGGTTTACAACTACAATGTTACCTCCCATATCATTTTTTGGTTCAATAACTTCAGCTTCTCAACCAAATCCTTGTCTACCTGAAACTTAGGGGTTGACTATATACTAAATTAATGCAAAGAGGAGCCATAGGGATATCATCTTTCATGTGTGGAGGAACATATCTTTCGTCTATAGAGGGAGTGTTTGGAAGGAGGCTGCATTCTCCGAATTCCATTTTAGTAAGAGCAAGATGTCCTTAGAGTCTTTCAGAGATTTGCTTTGCTAAAACAAAAGAATACTGCCTAATAAATTATATCATAGCGACAAACAATTTGTTAACCTTCTCTATTAAATAACATCATTTAGTTGCAGCAATTTTACATTGTTGTCTATAAGAAAGTTAGCTGAAAGCAAGGCTATCGTCTTAAGATTTTCTAATATCTAGGATACAAAGCCTTCATTCCTTACAATTGTAGGAACTTCTTCCTCTTTGGCTAGAGTCAAAGTGACTTCTTTTCCTTCTTGTGTTCTAGGCATTATGGTCCCACTTAGTGTATCAGATTATTTGGTATAAATATTTACTACAGGCGTGCTAAGGAGAAATTCTCCTAGAATTTTATACTTGACATGTATCGACGATATAAGTGAGCTTCGAAAAACTTAGAGAATGAAGTTCCAAGCTACCAAAATGTTAAAATATGTTGAAATAAAATATGAATTGAAGAAAATAATTGATTATTGCAAAAGGAAATTTAACTATACAAGATAATTTGATATGACAAAGGTAAATTTGCAATGTAAATAAAGCTAAAAAATAACAAATTATTTTTTATGGGTCACTTTTGATCTAAATTATTTTAAGATAAATATATTAAAACTTCTGCCCAGTAATTTTTTTTGAATCTGATCATATTATAAATAATAATATAATAATGAGCTCTTTTTGGTTAAATTTGGCTTTGTCTGGTTCATGGTTTAACTCCGAAACCCCTCCCTTCGGTACCCTGTAACCATCTCGCTCTCACTCTGCTTCTCCCTCTATGGCTATAGCACTATGATCTGATTTGATTTGATTTAAGCAAGCCAAACAGTCTTAATTAATTGAATTAAATGGCATGGTACTTGCTTTTCTGGTTCTTCTGCCTCCTCGCTCAACTTGGCCTACTTGCAATCATCTTCTATAAGGTTCCTAATTTTTCTCCCTTTTTTTTGTATCTTTTTCACTTCTTTTACCTGTTTGGTTTCTGAGAAAGCCAACTCCTTATTTTTCTTTTCTGTTTACGTACTATGTTTAGGGTTTAGAGTTAGGGTTTTTTATAGTCTAAGATTGCACTGGGGTTTGTGATCAACACATTGTTTTTGTCTAATTTTGCTTCTTCTTTTGTAAATTTCTTTTCTTCTACTGAAGATGAATTTTTGTGTTAAAATTCATTTTTACCTGTCTGAAGCTCATCTGCCTGACGGATTTGGAGGCCGATGACTTGAACCCATTTGAGGCAACTGCTCTTGTTAACAAGTGGATACTGCCCGAGTTTTTTTTGCAATGGGCTCTCTGCATTGCTTTCCTTCTAACAGGCCACTGGTTCATGTTCCTCCTAGCTCTTCCGCTTGCTTGCTATCACGTAATGCTGTGAGTTTTTCCGGAGCTGGAAACTAAGATGCCTTCTTTGTAATGTAGAACTTGCTCGTGCATGAAATATCAACTTGTTTTACATGAAACAATTTTTCATAATACGAAACAATTCTGTTATTTTAGATTTGCGTTGACATGTTACTTCTGATTGCATAACTAGACTTCGGATCCAAATTTTTTGCTTCAGCACAAAATATCTGATCGCCGGTGAAATTAGTGGCTTTTTCAGTAAGTTTGTAATTGTGTTTTAAATTGCTTAGATATCTTGCAGAACTAGGAATAGTTGGCTCCGTTCTTTCTATCGGTAACGGAGCCATTAGTTACAAACTATGAACAGTTTGTGTTTGTGGCTAGCCAACTGTGCACGAGATGTCTATCAGATACATATGTCACAACTGCAAGTGATTTGAAACTATTATAAGCTCATTCATGTTTTCTAATCACACTAAAAACTGTCAGAAATTACAGAGTCAATGGTTGAATTATTTGATGGCGTGAAATAAAGTTACTTGTGGTTTTAGTTGGGTGAGTTGGATGGTTATATTTCCTTTGTAGGACCCATTTAGTATATTCTATATTAGATATTTTTTCTTTGGCATTATTTTGACATTGTACATTATTGTTTCCTTTATAAATTTATGCACTTGTCGTATCAGGTTGCTTTATTATACTCTAAATACTTGGACTACTGGTTTTCTTAATTGATTGGGTACTTATTCTACTAGTTTCTCTCTGAACCTACTTTTTCCTTTGCTTCGTGATTCTTTGCTTCAGCTCTCACTATTCTACTTCTGTTGCCTTTCTTGCTGTGTTTCTTGGTTACTATGCTACATTAAGTCAAATTTAATTACTCTTTTCAATTGATTCAGGTTGATGAAAGGACAATATCTTATTGATGTCACCGAAGTTTTCAGAAATCTTAATTTTGAGAAGAAATGTAGGATAATGAAGCTTGGTTTCTACTTGATCTTCTTGTGCATTATAATGATCAGGTTTGTTGCACCTTCTGTTTGTGATGCCTGTTTTATCATCATTAAATGTGATTCTTTGGTATAGGATTTCTCAAGTTGTAGTTTTTGGTTCTAATTGAGGCCTTTTATTCCATTTGGGTGTAGAGTTATTGCAGGCAGCTTATCACTGTACCTCTATGAAGAATTAGACTTTCGATCTTCTTATCTTGAATTCTAGAAACTTTGATTGAAATCCAGTCTCCATATGTAATTTTCTCTGCTTTTGAAAAGGTTAGCATATGCTGACTATGATGGTTTCTTAGGTTGATGTTTATTAGTTTGAAATTCGTTAAATTACTATTTAGTATAGTTATGCATTAGATATATATATCTTGACCAAAAACAAGTTATGCATATGCTGTGTAATGTGTATGAATGTCTTCTCATTACTGCTCTTGATTCATAAACTTGATTGTGTTACATGTTATTGTGGGCGCTCCCCCTAAAGTTCAAGAATTCTTGCTTAATGTATTTGAAGAATCTTAAGAATCATTTAAAATATCCAGTACTTTTCAATTCTTTTCTTAACATGATTTTCTGCATACTTTTTTTGGATCTGAGGCATCTAAATTTTATCTTTGATTTTGAGGTCAAGATTTCATGTGATTGGTACATTTTTTTCTCCTTACTACATCTTTACATGTCTTCCAAAAGAACATAAATTGCTTGCTTCCCATTACTCCAACTCTTTTCCCTTTTTCCTGTCGTACCCATGTTGATGGTAGATTTAAATGTGCAGGCTTGTGTTGGTCGCATTTGAAGTTATAAGCTCTGAAGATGATGACTTTCATACATTTTAACTACTGCTTGATAAATGAGTTGGATGCACATTACCTGTAACATGTTTGATTCATGTGCAAGAGAAACTTGGTGGTTTCAGTCGGAGGATTTCTTGTGATCAAGCTTTCATGTCCGTGGATGCTTCATTGAGCTGATAGTGGTGCTGTTTAGAGTTATTTCTTTGAAGTGATAGAGCATTGATTTATTTGAAGGAAATCCATATAAACGCAGTTTTGTGTTGAGGTCATCTCGTCACTGTTTAGAGTTATTTCTTTGAAGTGATAGAGCATTGATTTATTTGAAGGAAATCCATATAAACTCAGTTTTGTGTTGAGGTCGTCTCGTCCTCGAGTCATATTTATACATCAGTTGATCAAAGAGGATTGCTGCATCAGTTGATGTTTCTACAATTAGGTCTTCTTAATTCAAAGTTACGAGTGTAGCTATCCTTTTAGTTCACAATGCTTGTCATGTTTATGTTTTCACGAACATAAACATGTGCTTCGCTTCTCATTGTTGCATCTGTACTCGGTAAAGAAAGTGCAAGTTTGCCTTCCCTCTATTTATTGATTTGCCCCTAAGTAAGGCCATGTACAATATAGGCCTTAAAGCTTACATTTGAAAGGCACGCGTGTCCTTTGATTCCAATGTCTTAGAGCATACAGATTGAGTAAGCGAGGCGATCTTGGGCAGAGTGTGGCTCTATCTTTGGAGTGTCTCACTCAAAATTTGACCCATTTAAGAAATCAACCAGGATTATGGTTTGATAAGAATCACAGCTGAATGATAAGATTGCTATATTTTACTTAGATAATCCTAATTATATAATTTGAGATTAAAAAATCAGAAACGAGTAAAAAGATTTATATTATTAGGTGAGTTAATTTTCCAATTTGAAGGCAAATTCCAAGTTAAAAGGGTGATTGGTTTGACGTGGAGCTACGTCATAAAAGGGTGATTGGTAAAGTAAATCACAGGACTGATAAGTATCAAACATATTGATTTACTAATTTATCATATTTATATATTGTTATTTATATTAAAATATAATAATTTTAATATGTAATATTAATTCAATTATTAAAAATTAAAATTATTACTTATTAAAATTATATTTTAGTTTAATATGATAATAAATTTACTTAATCACTATAATTTTGTTTGTATTTTTTTCTTCCTATACTTTTAAATTATTGTTTGATTGTGTCATTGATTCATATTAAACTATTCCTTTATTCCACCATATATGATCCTTATAATTCACCAACGCTCAATTTACCACTTCTTGCATGCAATTAGAGAAAAATAGTGTTGGAATAGACCTCCTAAATAAAATTCTAAAGTAAAGATCATAATGAACTAAGTAAGTACATCATCATCCTCATCCAATCAAGTAGGACAAGTTATTAGTAGATCCCCTATCTTTGATGATAATGATTATCTTTATTAAAAAAATGTCGTGAATTTTTTTAATGCATGAGAGTGTTGATTTGTGGAAATAGTCTCAAATGACCCTTTCACTCTTATAAAAGTCATAAATATATATATATATATATATAATTAAATTAAGGAAAGAATGAGAACCTCAAGATTTGAATAGTAAAGCCATTTGCATATCATTTTGTACACTATATAGGAATGAATTCAATAGGTTATCTATAAGTGGAATTGCACAAAATTTGACACACACTTAAAGTCACACATAAGGTCCTAATCAAGTTAAACAAAGTAAAGAAAGCCTGCTAACTCATCAATAAAAATTATATCGAGCATGCATACAAGATTTATTGATATTATTAATGCTTTTAGAGGTCTTGAAAAGACCTAAACTACTGTTGAAATGGTGAGAAAGTTAAATTTTAAGGAATTAACAATACTACCATTGGAAAAAGATTATTTGATCTCTCCTCACCTACGAAATGAGGCTTAAAGATGATCTCTCATCACCTACAAAATGAGGCTCAAAGAGACACAAAACAAGCAACAATTCTAATGAGAAAGAACCTAGCATTCAAAGTCCTAAAGAGAAATCGAGGAAGAAGAATAAGACATCCTTAAGTGGAAATGATGATAAAGACATCACCCTTGTCACTAAGACATTTAAGAAGTTTTTAAAGAAATAAAACTTCCCCAAAAGAAAAGATTTCAAGGAAGGTAAGAACGATTTAAAGTGCAAATCTTTAAACATTATTCATTTTGAATATAGGAAACTCAATGACATGAAATCCCAATTTCCTCTCCTCAAAGATTATAAATGAAATGAAAAGAAGAAAAAGTGTTTTGGTTGATAAGAATATTATTTTCAAATGAAAATGCACTTAGGCTAAATGGTTATATCATTCACAAATTCCTTTAAATACTTTAAATTAACCTTATTTTTAAGAAGATGTTGATGCTACAATAACAATAGATCTAGAATTTAAGGGATCTTCTTATTATAAGATTATGTGCCTTTGTTTTCAGATTTAAAAAAGGAGTGTTAATTTATTGAGAATACATATAAGTCTAATTAGGAATCAACATGATGCACTATTATAATTGATGGGTTGACTCATCAACGACAAAGAACCTTGATTAATTTCTTGGCTTATTATAATATTGAAACAACTTTTATCAAGTTTCTTGATGCATCTGATATGGTAAAAAGTGCTCATGCTTTATCTGAATTATTTTTTGAAATTTATCAAGTGTGTTAAACCAAAAAATGTTATGTACTTTATTACAGTTAATGCAACTAATTATATATCAGTTGGGTATTTGTACATTTTAAGTATAGGCATATTTATTGGTTTTTATATGCTCCTCATTATTTAAATCTCATTTTAAACGATATTGGTTGTATAGACTGTATTCTTAATCTTGCTCCATATGCATCTAAAGTCACATTTTTTGTGTATAATCATATTATATTTTTGTCTTGGTTAAGAAAGTAAAAAGAATGAGTTGAGATTGAGCTTCTTACTGCTACTAGATTTGAAACTACATTCATTACTTTGAAAAGTGTTTATGATCGTAAACAACTACTTTAAATTTTAGTTGTAAGTATAAAAAATTCAAGTTATAAGTTATCAAAGAGTGTGAAAGGAAAAGAAGTTGATGATATTATTCTAGATAATAAAATTTGGAATGCATACTTTATCATTATGAATATTATGGCTCCACTTATAATTTTATTAGGGATTGTTGACTTAGATGAGAAGCCATCTTTGCAGTATATATATGATATATATATATAAAGTCCAAAAATAATTATGAGTCTTTCTAAAGGGAAGGAAAAAGTATACCAACCTTATATAGATATTCTTGATTGGGATAAGCATTTTACTCAAAGAATCCACTTAGTAACTTATTTTCTCAATCTTTATTGCTTATATAGTGAAGACGCATCTAAAAATGATATTATAAGTGATCTACTTGATGTGATTGAATGCAAAGGAATTTTCTCTATTAACAAGCAATCAAAGGCAATAAATAAAATTAAATTGTATTGTGAAGGTTTAGCAAATTTTGCTAGATCATATGCAAAAAGAGAACTTATGATGGAAAAAATGTAATTTAGTAAGTTTCATACTTTTAGTTCATCCTTTCTTATAACAATATATTTTTTATTTTTCATACTATTAATTTAAAATACAAATTGGTGGTGGAGATTATTTGGTGAAAGTGCTCCAATGCTAAGAAAACTCATTATTAGACTACTCAGTCAAACAACTTTTGTATTAGGTTATGAACATAATTAAAGCATTATTTTAACATATTCATATAAAGAAACAAAATTGTTTGGAATATTAAGGATTCAATGACATTGTTTATGTTACTTATAATCTGACTCTTCACCTCTGCCTCTGTGTTCTTTGGATAATCAGTCCTCTTTACTGCATTTATGTTACCTTTGCCCAAGTTTCCTAGCCCTACTGCCCTTCAACTCTCCTTGTGTTTGCCTCTCCTCACGTTGCTCTTTCATGGCTCCATCCTCTTCCCAATTACTGGCAAGATTTATTTGGTAACATTATTATATATATAGAATATAGCTTCTTTTTTCTGTTGTGAAAATGTTGCAATTCGTCCTTTAAGTTTGATAGTCCTCTTAAGCAGTATGTAATGCTAGGAGAAATCACAAAATAATTCTCTAACTACTCATTACTAAGACTTGACAGATATATGGCTTTAGTTGGATTGGTTAACTTTGGAAAGACTGATAAGGTCCTTCCGTCGGCTATTCTTTTAATTAGGGGACAAACATATTTCCATTGTAATGTAAGTGGCCACTTAAGTTTTTTTCGTGATTGGTAGGCTCAGGAAGGTGAGTTTCTTAATTTCTCTCTCTCTGGCTACTTAAGTACCATATAAGAGCACAAAGTTCAACCAAAGAATTGCTTAAAAGTAAGTTGATTGCAAAGCTCATGAACAATATTGATCTTATTATACTATGGTATAGTATGTTCAAAAATTATCACCTCTAATTATGTTCCACCATCTTCTTGCTTTCAAGTAGCCCTTATTTAATAGAGGAGATAAGTGTAGATGTCTATTACAAACATTTTGGTACAATAGCTACCTTTTGTTTTTTATTTTTTTCCCATTCTCAAGTGTGTAGAACATAACGCATGCTGAAACAAAAACAGAAGTAAGCCATAACATTTGACAAAATGTGGCTAATGTTAAGTACTAATTGAAAATATTATATTGAGGAAGGACATTCATGTTGAATTTTCCTTTTTTTAATAAGAAAAGGTCATCTATAACTTTTATTTTCCTTTTATAGCTTTCGTAAATAGAATATTACAAACAGACTCATTGTAACCAAACAAGTAAATGCATATCAGAAAACAAAGATGGAAATTTATATATAAGATAAGCATTAAGGATCTACTTTGATCGTAATTGATGCATTTGAGAATCCAAAATAGCAGTAAGGAAATTCTTCCTATTATCCTTCAAATTTTATGTCTAATGGAGTTTTAAGTTTTGATTAAAAAAATTATTATAGATAAGGGAAGTTACCTTTTATAAAAAGCAAGTTCAAATACTACAAATGTTAGAAAATTTAGATGGACCTTACCTGAGTGTTCTTGAGCACTATAAAAGATCTTCTAAGATTTTATTGCATAATTTCAATGGATTCAAAGATAAAATGGTCCCTTTGTCATTGCCCCCTGAGTCTGTGTTGGAGACTACAACAATAGCAATAACATCTCAGTAGAATTCTTATTAAGACACAAGGTTTAAGGAAGTCCAGAAGTACAAAATCTTACTCTTAATTAATAAAGAGACTATTTCATGTGCTAGAGACTACTTTCTATTATTGAAAACTAAATTGAATACATTGGCCTTGTTATCTATCCATCTATAATTTATAGTTTCTGATTAGATAGATGTTGAGATTGGTTTGTTTCTTATATCTATCTTCTTGCTTGTATCCTAGTAAGAGTTGACTACTTTAATTTCATTTAAATTTTTTAAAAAGTAATTGAATCAAGTCTTTACAACGGGCTAAGGCTTTGCATGTTCTCTAAATTTTACATCACTTCTAATGTTAATCCAATCCTTATTCATGCATTAAATGTAGTTAATAAGATTGAAGGTTGCAACGTGATGAAAGGTTTTGAAAATGCAATCTTTTCGTATAAGAAGCGTTATAAAATAATAGATACACCATATAATTTCCCGTAATATTATTTTCTTAAAAAGGGGCCAAAACTATTTTCATCAATTACAAAACTAAGGCGTGCTTGAATTGGAAGATTAACATTCCTTCTCAAGCTTCTTGGAAACACGACGCTTTCTTTTTCCTGTTGGTAATAGAGGATCTACACTCTTATGGCTGGGGACTACCGTCTTGATGTGTATTATAGCCGGTTATCTTGAGATGCAAGATAAATAATTCACAATCCACCATTAAAACTTGAGGCTAGCAAGTCTCTTTCCATTAATTAGGCTAAGAACATGACGAAGGGGATTATTGAAAGCCTCCTTCAACTGTCCTGTTTCAGACAATTCGCCAGGCCTGACATATTACAGGTAGCTTGAGAACAACTTGCCTTTGTTTGTACAATTAAAATGTTGCTAATAATTGAATCTCGAACCCACGTGCCAAACATCAGCAACAGCAACAAAGACCCTGTTCTAGAGTCTTAGATTTGTTAACTACTTGATTGGCTAGTAACTTAGGATTAGATTTCTTGTTTCAAGTAATTTGATATACAGTAACTCACTTCACGTAAGCTCCACTTCGCCAATTGCATTGACTTCTGCAACTGCAACGTCCCCGAGGGGCTTGCTTTTGGACAACTTGGTTTCGAAACGAGTAGGTCATTACTCTGCTTCAGGCTGTTAGATATCCGACCATTGGATAAAATCTTAAAACTCAGTTCACGTTTTCTTTTTTTGATATTTTTTAATCTTCTAGAAAATTCTTCAAATGTATTTGTAGTTTTATATCAATGCGAAAAATGCATTTCTAAAAGAGAAGCCGGGTTCATGAGTGTCCTGTCCTCCAACAACTTGGAAGGCGACGGGAGGGTGGGAAAGTGGCAACTCTTCTCGTACAGACTCCATTTGTCTGACCATCAAATCTCAATTAGAAATGTATCCCTGTCTTATAGGGTACAGAGAGATAAAGAGGGAGGCCTTTGGCTTTCTTTCACCATTCCAGGAAATTTCTCCTTCTTTTTACTGAAAACAAAGTCACCGATTTTTCTTAATTTATGGGTTTAAACTTTTAATGAAAAGAGGAAGGACGGCGGGGGGAGGCCCATGTCAAGTGGATGACGCATTGAGTGGGCCCCCATAGGGTGGAAATTCTCCTGTCCTTATCCTAGTCCTAGTCCTGCTCATGGGATTTATTATGCGGATTTTGGGGTTGGGCCAAAATCTCTTCTGGTCCGAGAAATTTAGTAACTTCTTTTATTACAACTTTTGATTATCCAATATTTAGATATGTTCTTAATTATGTTCTCATCTTACGATCTGTTGAGAGCAAGTTGACGACTTAAGAAAAGGTAGTCGAGTTGAACTATATTTTGCCATTTATAAGATTACATATACTAAATATGGCATAGTTCCCGTGTATTACATAAACACCAACTCTAATGCGCCCATGAATTAACTAAGTTATGCCTAAACTTATTCATAAATAATGACCTTGTTAAAATATCAGTTGAATTTGTTGAAATGTGAACTTTTTCCAAAAGATTTATAAAGATAGCAAAATAATTTGGACTCAACCCAGCCTGACCTAACTTAGTCCGAAGTCAACAAGCTTAGCCTAAGTTGACTAGGGTTTAGGTCAGGCTCAAGCTTTTATTTATAAAAATTTTTGAACTTTAGGTCGGATTTATGTATGGGCTTAACAGTTTGACCCGTTGGACCTGAACCTTAACTAAAACTAAAATAATGTTGTTTTATTGTTAAACAAATCTATATCATTTACTTAATAATGAAGGACATTTATGACAAGGAGTTCAAAGTCCGACTAGTCAAATTTAATCCTCAAAGCTCAATCTTTTAGCATATTTTTAATTAAGACAAAGACCTAAATACTTTATTTATAAAATTGTCTTCTCCTTCTTGTCTTTTGGTTCCTAGTTCCCATATTGAAAGTGAAAAGAAAAGTTGGAGGAAGGTGATTATAAATAAAGCATTTGAGTCTTTGTCTCAACCACACTTCTTCCAAAGAGTTAAAGTTTTGGGCTTGACTTGCCTAATTAAGCTTTAGAACATTTAATATATTTTTAAAAATGGTTAAGCTTTTGGGGTTGAGCTGGTTTAAATGGACTTTAGATCATTTGATATTTTTCTAGAAAGGTTAGACTTTTAGGTCTAACTCGACGTAATTAGACTTGACTTGGTTTGATTGGTCTTTACTCTAATTAAAGCCTAATTAGGCCTAAAATTAGCCCCAAGTTGACTAGACTTGATTAGGCTTTCGACTGAACACAGGCTTTAAAAAAGTTCAAGCTAGACTTAGATCATAGGTGACCTAAGCTCAGCTTGGTTAATTTCCATTCCTAATAAATAACTAAGTTATTTATTAGGAATGACCTTATTCATAAATAATGGCCTTGTTAAAATGTCAGTTGAATTTGTTGGAATGTGAACCTTTTCCAAAAAGATCTATAAAGATAGCAAAATAATTTGAATTCAACCCAGCCTGACCTAACATGGTCCAAAGTCAACAAACTTAGCCCTAGTTGACTAGACTTTATGTCAGGCGCAAGCTTTTATTTATAAAATTTTTGAACTTTAGGTCAGGCTAGCCGTAGTTAGATCTCCATTGCTAATGGTAAGAGCATATAAAACTAATTCTTCCCAACCATATTTATTTAGTTGCTTGATAATACATGTGGCTTTATTCGTGGTTATATTATATTGATGCTCTTCTCTTGACGTTGTTGTTCTATCTCCTAAACTAAATACTACTTTTTGCTAAATTTGGGAAATTTTATCTATATGTTTGTGTCAACATATATTGCTCCTCAAACACCAAATCCTTAAAGATTACCCGAGGCTTTTAACAAAGTGCATGAAAATTATATAAAAAAATCTAGCTTTCAATGTGTAACCCTTCAGTAAGCTCCCCTTATAAAGTTTTATCATCCCTTGCTCACTAAAATGACCCTGTTGTATATGTTATAATGAAATATTATTTTCTTCTGAATCTACTGTTACAAGTTGCAGCTTATTCACCTACAATCATTCTCCTTATTAGTTTGTAGATGTTTCTTATCAATCTTAGCCTTATCACCACAATCATTAAATGGTTTACCATTTTTAATGTTTTATTTATTAATTTTAGTATCTACAACCATTTTTATGTAAGTTACCCTTCAAGTTCTTCCTTAAATATAGTATATGTTGAATGTCATTTAACATCACAACGACTCTATAAAACATCTTGGTCTTAACCTATAATACTTTAACAATTTTATGAGCTTTATCATCCCATAACTGGATAGTATCAAAGTTTTTTTTATGTTTATGTCACAAATCAATCCATGTTTGGTGTCATATAATGTGAGCATTCTGTATCCAGCATATATAAGTCTTAAATTCGACTATTTAAAATAGAAAGCATGTCTCTATCACTACAATTCGAGCCTTACTCTTCACTATTAGCAAACTTTAACAAATAATTGGTTTTTCTTTCTTCAATTTTCTCCTCTCTCTTTTTTAATAGTCCCTTCTGGTTATCTAATTTGCTCACATTTATAACATCAGACTACCTTTTACTCTTGATTTTTGACCTAGACGTTAGTTGTGAGAGATTTCAACATATATTGACTCTCCAACTTCTTCCATATCTTCGTAGGTGATATAATATCCATAACGTGCTATGTAACCTTGTATGCTAGAAATAATTATGTGATTCTAGCTACTAATCATATAACTCTTAACAATCGAATGCATTTATATCTTTTGGCTTATTTTTTCATAACCCTTCAATATGCCTTATGACACTGATGAATCGTTCACTCTCCATTGCACAATCAGAATTTCTAGTTCTATTAAACTTTCGCACTTCAAGCCTTCCAACTAAAGTTTTTTTTGGCCTTAACACTCTCTGATATCACTCGTTGAGAAAGTATGTGCACCAACAATATAAAAGAATGAAAAAATATAAGATTTTAATGAGGTCTGACCACATTTATGTGTCTACATCCTCGACGGCCCAAGAGCAATAATTTTCACTATTTAATTGAATCCTTTAATGAAGATTACAGATTTCCTCTCTTATCTTTTTAGGTTTGTAATAAGTATATTCATATGTAAACTCTAACAAGTACAATGTTACATAACTTGCACCTTACCAAATCCAATATAATTTTTAAAAAGCCTCTAATAAGTCCCACGATCCTTCCAAAGATTGAAATTTACCAAAAAAAGTGCTTCCAAATAAGGAAACTCGTTATGAGCATGGTTACGTTCCATATTATCTGACTTACTATTTCTTTCTCATCATGTACACAAGCTCTAACATACCTGTATTCTAACTCATATCTTTACCTCAGCTTTCTAAAGAAGAGTATAAATTGCCTTACGATTATGTGCTAGACTGCATTTACCTGAAGACTTTTAAAAAACGTTTGTGTTCTTTCTGAAACAATCCAAAATTCCATGTCTATATATATAAGCCATACACAATAGTTTCTAAAAGAAAATACATAAGCTACTAAATTAATATTTGTATCTCTTTACTTAGTTCAATACTGCACTTACAAATTAGTTTGTTTTATCAACTGATCATTCAAATCTATAAGTACATGTAATCGAATATAGTAAATTTAAACTTGGAGTGTTCTAAATTTTCTTTCCATTAAATACTAATTCAATTACTAAGCTTATGTGAAATTAAATTACACAAAATTTTATAAAAAGTAACTAAATAACTAAACTAACTAAAGTAAGGTGATAAACTATACTTGGTTAAATTTGTTATAGTATGACTTATGGCACCCCATTAACCCTTTACATCTTCTCACAAATGCCACAAATTTGATGTATTGAAGCCGTGCTTCTTCCATAGTTAAAATCTTAATTAACAATAACTCATAGTCATTATCTTAGCTTTGTTGGTGTTTTACTCTATCATCACCAATTTAATGCCTAACTATCATTCTAACTCATGCAAGGAAGAAAAGATAATATGGTTGAAACACAATTTAGGTTCCTTCACCAATAGCTCTTGTGCTGAAATCTTTAAAGAAGTTATTCCTATAGGGCCTTGGGCTCATCTAGTATTATCTCTCCTTAACTTGGCCAAGGTTTCCCTCATCCTTTGGCTAGCCATTAGGGAGTGTCTCAGTACTAAAGACAAGGTATACTTTGGCTCATTTAATAGTCAAGCTTATCTCCTTTTTAACATTCATCTTGAGAACTTGGACTATATATTTTTTAAGAGCAATTTTTTTCACGGCCACCTGGTCACTAATGATTCAGCTTTGCAACTTGGAATGTGATACTATTAGTTAGATACAAATCATAACATAGACTTATGCCATTAAGCTTAAATCTAAGGAAGAAACAAATGTTTTTCAAGTTGCCTTCAGTTACTTAGTTTATGCTATTTAGAAGGAAAGAAATAATAAAATTTTATCCATTATAGATAATGATTCCCAATCCTTCATAAGGGTTATCATATACTATATTAGATAAGTGATCTTTTTTTTAGGATCTCCACATCAAAGATCAACCAAAACACGATAAGGAACTAGTTCATTTAAGATGCAGGATTCTCAACTTATATAGAACTTACTTTAGAGCTTTTGCTAAATAGTGGATGGCTCTTAGATTCTCATCACATATGTTGACTAGTCTTCTTCTTCATTTGTGTCTCTAGCATTCTAAGCCTCCTGTTTGTAAAAGCTCCTTATTTTTGTTTCCTTAAGTCTCTTGTTTAGTATTCTATTTATATGAATTTTTTTCCATTAAAAAAAAAAGGTCAATATATATAAAAAGAAATCAATATAAATAAAATGCTAAGGCTTTAGGGTTCAATTATGAGGAATTTTAACTCTCAAGTAAAATTAGCTATCAAGGTTGAAATAATAATTTAGCTAAGATATCTATATCCTTTCTCACTGTTATATTGGTATAACCAATTAAACAATTACCACCTATAGATTAATAATTAATCTAATAAAATTTATTTACAATAGTTAATATGTTAGTTATCATAATAGTCTAGGATATCTTTATCACTAAAACAATAGTATTTATTCTCTGAATACATGGAATACATTTCTCCTTTCAGTAGTTTATTTATTTTCCTAAGATTGATATATGATTGCTAAGCATAAATTCAATAATAAAGCTCAAAGAGAATAAATTTAACCTAAGCAATAACTAATAATGCATATATAGTTGAAAGATCCAACATAATACATCCCTAACCCTAACTAAGGATTTAGTTGCTAAATATAATGTAGTTAAAAAAAGAAATAATCCTCACCTGGTGTTGGATCCCGTTTTCGGAATCCAACCCTTTTGCTCTGATACCATCTATGTTGGAACCCGATCTCAGAACCGGACCTCAACCGAAAAAACCTCAAAAAATAGAAAATGAAGCGAATGAACGGATAAAAATAGAAAATGAAAATCAGAAGCAAAAACATAATCGAAAGCAAAAATCGAAGGAACGGATTTCGAAGCGAATCGGAAACAAATCGAAAACGAAGCAAACAAACGATTCAAATGAACAGAACAGATTTTCGACATCTGATAACAAATATCTTAGAAAAATTGTTACAAGTTTTAAAATGTTTTGATAAATTAAGAAAATTTCTGAAATTATGAAAATTGTTACAAAGGTTAGATTCATTGTTTCAAATGATTTTGATAAATTGAAAAAAAAATTCTGAATTTTCATTATGCTTGAATGATTTATTAATTATAAAAATTTATGCATTCATTTGACTTTGATGTTTGAGAATCCTTAGTTGTGAATGACTGAATAATTGCTATATGAATTTTTGCAATCGTGGAAATTTATGAATGACATTTTGTTTGATATGACATAATATGAAAGTCAAGCTTTCAAAATGTGCCTCTAGCAATCCGATTTGCAAGTATGAATTTGTGTGTTATGTGGGTTTGGTTAGGTCCCATAAGTTGAGTCAAGTGCACTAGTCTTTTTAATAGGCTTTGCCCGCCGACCCGCTAGTGGCATTAGAGCTCCGATTTCAGACTCCCATAAGTTCACGGCTACACCGAACCGCTATGCGGGAAAGTGTAGTACGTTCTATTGACGTCTGCACAGGACCGCTATTCAGGAATGTGCAGTACGTACCGTTTTGGACCGACCCAAACCATTCTGATGTGTTCATGTGTCTTTATTTTTGTTTATATTTGTGATGCATTCGTGATTTGGTTTTGTTCATGAAATGTGAAATCTTTGAGAATTTTGAGAAATGAAAAAATGAGTTTTCAACCATGAAATTTTGGACATTGATTATGATTGATTTGAAAAGTTGAAAAGTTGGAAAAAAATAAGCTTTTGATGAATTATCTTTGTGAAATGTTTATAAACAGAAATTGAAAATGCTTTTGCTTATTATTCGATTTATAAACATGTTATCCACGAGCTGTCAAGCTCACCCTCTTTCATCCCCATCTCCAGGTATCGAGCAGGAGATTGGATGAAAGGAAGTCAAGGCCTTTGTTCGATTTCGTTTGTTTTGAGTTTTATGTATTTGGGATTTTTGGTATTGTATATGGCCTGGAATGCCATAAATGTTTTGTAAGCTTTTAATTCATGATAGTAATGAGATAAGGAATTGTACATGGATATGGTTTACGGATTTGTGTATGGAATTAAGATATGAATGGGATTTGTGTATGATTTGAGATATGAATGTGATTTGCATATGAATATGAATGAGATTAATTATAATATGGATTCCAGACGGGAGGTCCGATGATACTGATTTGTGATTGAGACTTATTGAAGTGTTTTAGGT
>JANVCL010000007.1:907660-928542 GCA_026546855.1 Erythroxylum incrassatum
CCACTTTTGTTTGCTATTGGAGTATGAAATTGAAGTATGGATTTGTATATGAATATGATTGGGTTGTGTTTGAATTGGTTTGGGAATTTGCATATTGAATTGAGATGAATATGAATGGGATTGATTCTGAGTATGGATTATGGATTGAGACTTATTGAAGTGTTTTAGGTATAGGATTGTGTTTGTTTATGCTGGGATTCCGGACAGGAGGTCCGAGGAATTGTGTGTTTTAGTTTGGTATAAAGAAGTGTGCTTAAAGCAATTTGCAGATTTTTGGGTTTTATGAAATGCAGCCGTTATGTTGCCAAATTTTTGATAAATATTGATTGAAGAAAGAATTAGAATAAGAATAAGATTTTGGTTAATAGATGGATTATGGGATTTGTAAGATTGTATAGGAATTGAATTTTTTGGATTGAGGATAAGTTTCCAAATGGAAAAATTTGATCGCTTTGTATAAGATTGAATAAAGAGAAAAGGAATGAATAAATATGAGAAAGAAAAAAAATTTAGACCAGATTTTGGATTGGTTTAGTCTTAGAGTTTCCAACGCAACACGCTAGTTTTGATTTCTAAGATATTTGTTATCGGATGTCAGAAATCTGTTCTGTTCGTTTGAACCGTTTGTTTGCTTCGTTTTCGATTTGTTTCCGATTTGCTTCGCTTCGAAATCCGTTCCTTCGATTTTCGCTTTCGATTATGTTTTTGGTCCCGTTTTTTGTTTTCCGTTTTTATCCGTTTGTTCGCTTGGTTTTTCGTTTTTCGAGTTTTTTTTGGTTGGGATCCGGTTCCGAGATCAGGTCCCAACATAGATGGTATCAGAGCAAGAGGGTTGGATTCTGGAAACGGGATCTAACACCTGGGGTCATGTCTCTTCATTTCCAATGTTTTGCCTTACTACCAACGTGATACTTAGTCTTGATTAAGCATCCATCTATAAAAATGATTGGTCCTAACTTCTTCCACCCCTTTTCATTGCTTTGAAACATACATACATTCTTTTAAACACTGGTGTATTTCCCTTTTTAATCTTTTTGAATTGTATCTCAATAATGGATCCTAAACTTCTATCTTTTATCTCAGTGATATAACCATTCAACTTTACATACTCATTATTTCCTTTATCTTTTCTTTCATTACTTTCCTTCTAGAAAATTTACACATGCTTGATTAAATAGACAAATTGAAATTCTTTATGTATTCTTTAACCATCTTTCTAACTTTGATGTTTAGTTTATTAAGGATTTTTTTCCCTTAAACCTCAGATGTTTGTTGAAGTTACTAGATGGGGCTGATTTATTGGGTTGCACCTATGCTCTGAATTGTATGTTTTAATTTTCAAGAACCTATCATTTCTATCAAATGATGCATATAATTCACATGGAGAACCAAGAGAGCAATTATATCTAATCATGTTTCACTTTTTATTTTTCAATCTCAAATCAAAGCCTATAATAGTTGCCTAGTCAACTGTTACATCTTTAAAATGTTTAGCATTGTAGATACTACTCCTAAAACCCAATTTGATTCGTCTATATAAGGAATATGTCTTTTCATTTGACTAAGCCTTCTCAAAGCAACATCTAGCTCTTCTGCACTAGGATACTCCTTACTGGCCAGGAAACTTTCAAGTTCTGATGAATCTATATATATTTCGTGATAAGCTTTAACATTAATATAAACTTTGGATTTATAACTTCCTCATGATTTTTTTTTGCTCATATTACATATCATCTATATATGAATATTCCTCATGTTACTTATCATTAATATCATCATATTGCTCATCATTTCCATATCTATCTCCATCTTCCTCGTCATCAGTTTCCCCCCATCTCCATATACATTTGTATTGGTTTCTACATTTGCATAGTCATCTACCCTTGCCTCTATGTTATATGCATTTGCATCTCCGTCTTCATCTTCATCTTCCTCTTCACTAGTTTCCCCTACATCTCCATCCCTAGATATATAGACACTTACATCTACATATGCATTTGTATTAGTTTTTGCATTTGCCTCTCCACTTGTATCAATATTAGCGTCTAGCCTTACCTCTATTCCATATGCATTTGCATTTGCATTTACATTTGTATCTGCATTTACATTTGCATACTCCACCTCATTCATAAAATTTATGCCATCAATATGGTCACTTAAAATGACAATATCCATCTGTTCATGCCAAATTTCATACCAATTTAACATTAGTAGTATCTTCGATAGATCATCCACATGCTCTAAGTACGCATCTGTAATCTTTACGTACCTCTAAGATGTTACTCAAATTTTGCGCAATTTAGTTGGACTCCAATTTCCCCAAACTATCAACTTAAATCATACCATAAAATTAAATACCAAGCACTTATTATATTCTTATGGCCTAATAAAATTCATGTTTCACAAACTTCTCTAAGGATAACATAGTATAAGTCCACATTTTAAGATATTTTTAGGTTGGGATCAGTATAGTGAATAATGTTTCCTTATATGAAATGCCTATCTCCAAATAACCTAATGTTACTTTTCGATTAACTGCCATTTTACAAGGCATATAACAAATTTTGTAAAGAATTGAAACCAAAAGTACATATAACAAATTTTGTAAGGAATTGACTTCTAATGGATTAAAGAAATTAGGAATTTAGGCTAAGGAAATTAAGGTTCGATCCCTACCTTAGGATCTTTTTTAAGATTTTAGAGTTTTCTTCGACCTTGATTAGTTATGAAACAAATAAAATAAAACCTAATTATGATGAACCAATTATAAAATATGATAAATTTATTTAAAAATAACTTAAATGCCAACTTAGACTCTATATCAATATGTAAACATGCCGTGTAAGAGAATAGAATGAAAACTTAACATATATTTGTCAAAAAATTAATGGGGTCAATGTTTTATACTTTAAAATATTATAGGTTCCTGTGATCCATCTAATAATGTTAAGGAAACAATATATATAACAAATAATGATAAAGACAAGTTGAACCTTTTAAAAAAATTTACAGGACAAATCACACCTTTTGCTAAATGCATCTATTCATACAAACTTGGGACTCACAAACTCATACTCATCTTCTTTGCTAAGCTTATTTTTATTGAAGATATTAAAATAAATAAAGACTCCTCTATTTTCTAATAATTTATTATTGACTAAAATATGCTTATCAAAAAAACACCTCATAACTTTAACAATAGATTGTTCATAAATCTTCCAATTCATTCTTTTAATATGTTATTCATAAAACTAAAATCATTCCTTATTCCTTTTCATATAGTAGTTTCAATGTGTTGCATATATACTAGCCAACTATTCACTAATCCACCCTTGTTAGACCACTCACCCATAGTTACTACCACAAATTCTGCAAGACTTAAGCATCATTTCAGGTTTAACAATTTTCTGATTGATGTACTAGGTTTTGAGCATTCAATTTGGAAAGAGATCGCTACTAAGGTGTATGGGAAAATAATATAAATGTTTAAAGAGAATGCTTATGATTAAATAATGCGTCAAGCTACTTCATACAGAAAATGTTGGAAACACTCATCATCTTATTACAACTACAAAAAAGGCTTTAGCATTGATTCAGGATGAGTTAACTAAAAACCAAATTGCAGGATACTTAAAGCAAAAGAAATACAGACTTCTTTTTGTGATATAAAGATCAATAGTTGAATGGCTGAATGGTGGAGATAGAGGTTCTACATTTTTTTCACAAATTTTTAATTGTCAGGAAGGCTATAACTAGAATTTCTTGCATATTGGTCAGCAACCAAAGCATAATAACTTAAAGGAAGCTGAAATATAAGGATTTTAATTATTTCTCTAGCCATATAAATTCCCTCACCTTTGCACACTCCCTAGTTGATATGCTGAAAAACATTTTATATGCTGGTATAACTTCACAAGAAGCTACATTACTCTCTAAATAGGTTACCGAATAGGATACTGATCAAGTTGCCAGATTGATGAATCCTCACAAAGCTCATAGACCTAATGGGTTCAATATTCTTTTCTTAACTCAAACCTGGCCTTTCCTAAAGAACATGGTACAAGATGTTATCTTAGATTTCTTTGAGAAAAAGAGGTGACTTAAGGAAATCAATACCATTTTCATCACATTAATTCCCAAAGGTGGTGAACAAAAACAATTTGGTGACTTCAGACATATAGCATAATACAATTCACTTTACAAGATTTTTCTAAAATCCTAGCAGAAAGGTTGAAGCAAGTCCTAATTAATCAAGTGGATAGTGCTCATGGTGCTTATCTACTTGGTAGAGAAATGGGAGACAATATTTTACTTATGCAGTAGTATGTGAAGGGATATTCTAAGAAGAATGGTGAGAAAATTTGCATATTGAAAATTGATTCTAAAAGGGCATATGTCAATGTGGATTGAAATTTTCTTGGCAATATTATGAAAGCACTAATGTTCCCAGATTGTTTCATTGATTGGATAACCATCTATTTCAACACTCCATCATTCAACATCCTCGTCAATGGAGAACCTTCTGCCCCCTTCCATTAGCGCAAAATGCATTAGAAAAGGTGATCCTTATTCACATTACCTATTTGCTATTGTAATGGAAATTGTTAATATACTTTTGAAAAGGATTGTAAAGAGAACCAAACATTTCAAATACCACTCCAAGTGTAAGAAATCGATATCACCAACATGATGATCTAGTATACTCACTAGAGTGGATATAACTTCCTTGCTATTATTATAAAGACCATCAAGATATTCTCTAGATTGTCTGGTCTTCAAGTTATCACTGATAAATGCTCCTTTTGATTTTTAAAAAGTGTTGAGAGTCAAAGGATCACTTTTAAACACATTACTTGTTTCAAATAAATGTCTTTACCATTCACATATCTTGGAATTCTAATAATTTCTTCCAGATTGAGCTATGGGATTTTTAGACCCTTTATGTCCAAAATACAAGATAGAATCATAGGATGGAGCATGAAAACTCTCTCTCTAGCTGGTAGAGCCCAATTAATCATGACTGTCTTATCTTCTATCAATATTCTCTAAGTTACTCATCTTGTCATTCCAATAGTTGTGATTAAAACAATTGATAAATTGCTCTAGATATTTCTTTGTTTTGGAACAAGGGAATGGGACTACAAGGTTGACTTCAAATGTTCTGAAGTATGCAGATCTATGAAGTATGGTGGTTTAAACATAATTCCCTTGAAAACCTTGAATTCGTGCATGCTCGTAAAAGACTGTGGAGACTTTTGATGTTGAAAAATCACTATGGTGTACATGGGTTTGTGAATATTACATTAATAACAAACGTATATGGGAAATTGATTTATCTTCCAAGAATTCCTCTGTAACTGTAAAGGAGGTTCTCAAATTAAGAAGAATAATCAGACCTCACACTAGAAAGAAAATTGGAAATACAGAAAGCACATTATTTTGGCATGATAATTAGATGTGAGGTTGTCCTCTTAATATCAGAGCTGAACTTTAAGATTTAAAAAACAACATTCCAATCAATCAGAATCTTGCCAAGGCCATAGACTTGAAGAATGAGATAATTCTCAGACTAAGTAATAGCAATATCAGAGGGAGATGGACAAGTTGGTCCTAAATGACAACATGAATGACAGGTATTAGTGTTGTCTTAATCCTAAGGGTAATTTCAATAATACAACATGCACAAAACTATTCCAGTAGATTTTTGTGCAAGTCACTTGGCATAAAATGGTTAGAGCAAACATAATCTACAACTTTATGAAGAGTTGTTTTAGAGAAGCTTCCCACAATTGACAGGTTAAATAGATTTACCTACGTAGCTAACAGGTGTTATCTGTACAAATGTCAGAGCGAGAGTATTCCTCACTTTTGTAAGTACACTTTATGGAGAACAATTCTTCACAAGTGCAACATCAACAACCCTCCAGTAAAATGGAGACAAATTGTTACCTAGAATTTGAATTTACAACACATAAAAAGATAATATATATGGTGTTATTACATTGCTTTATCTTATGTGGTATTGCACATATGGGATGAAAGAAAGACACATATTTTGCTACAAAGAAAGAAGCTTTTTGGTATTCAACATAGAGCTAATCAATGCTATCAGACTCTAAATTAACACCTTCAACGAAAGGCTATCTCTAGACATTGCTTGTATTAATAGTTGAAATTTTAGTTAATTATATTTTAATGATACTCTAATAGTTAGCTTAGCAAGCCGTTTTTTATTTTGTAAATCTCGTACAGGAGCATATGTACTATAAATTTGTTGATTAGCCTTTCATGGTTTAACACAATTATATTATTTAAAAGAAATCTCCTAAACTTGGTTAAGAATTATGCTCATGTGTAACTAATTAACAAAGATTAAATAAAATCAAACATGCCCATGTGTAACTAATTCAACAAACATTAATTACATATTAATATTTATATTTATAACACCGAAG
Organism: Erythroxylum incrassatum; assembly: GCA_026546855.1. Lineage (NCBI taxonomy): Eukaryota > Viridiplantae > Streptophyta > Magnoliopsida > Malpighiales > Erythroxylaceae > Erythroxylum > Erythroxylum incrassatum. Next base: position 914,116 of record JANVCL010000007.1, read on the forward strand.
TTAACTTCTATAATATAAAAATGTTGCACTTAATAATATGAAAAATATCAAAGTAACCATAACATAAATTCAATCTAAAACTATATCAACATTTCATAAGCTATTTGTCTACAACTATCTCTTCTTTTTTTAGTCTGAAAACGTCAAGACTCTTCATATTTGGGAACTATGCCCCCCGTAAGCCAATGTAATTATTTATGACTTATTTATAATAATAATAATAACTTATCATACATGTTATTCACTAATAAAATGTAATAATTAGATAAAATATAGTACATAATTCACATTTTATTGATAATTAATTGTTTCGTAATTTATTAGTTATTAATTTCAATTTTATCTACTATGTTTTAAATTATTGAGTTAATAATAAATTTTATTTATTAGTTATGATGAATATTTCTAAATAATTTCTCATATATTTATTAATTATGAACTCCTTATTTATTAAATTTGATACTAAATAGTAAATAAATTATCAAATTAATTTTTATCTATTATGTAATTTTTTCAACAGTTAATTTATCATTTCATTATGGACAATAAGTTATTTCTATACAATGGTTTTGAAATAATAATAAAGTATATTTTATTTTTATTTCTTGTCATCTTATAATATTGATTAATAAATTTAATAATTACTTGAAAAAAAATCAAATGAAACAGAACCTATGCTGTATGCATGTCTCTACTTGGCTATAAATTAAATACCATCATTAAAGTGTAAATCAGTTTGGACTCGATCATTTTGAATTTAATTACATCATTTCGTGGGACACTAACATAATAAACAAACCCGACCATCTGTCACAGAACCAACTAGGGGCCAGGTTTTTCTGTTTTGAAGTCATTTTGTTGTTTAAATCCAAAACAAAGCTCTCTGATTATTGCTTTCTTTTTTGGTGTATGCATTTGAGATTATCGTAATTTGTAATTTAGTCTATTTGATACTAATTTAGATATTGTCAATCATTTTGGTTCCAACGGTATGTAGGATATAAATTAGTGAAACCTTGAGAGATCAGTACAAATATAAATTAAATTATTAGCCTTATAAGTATAGAGAAAACAAACATGGTTGAATCATGAACGCAGTAGAAAAATAAAATAAAATTTTTACAATTTCTGATTAGATCACAATAATTTAATAATTTGAATAATGTAAATCATAAATTATGAAATCGCACTTGATTTGAATTTCTTGTTGAAATATTTTTTAAACCTTTTTTATGTGTCAACCACGAGTTGTTCATGCATTCAACCTCTAATGGTATCTACAAAACGGTCAAAAAGATACTCAATTTTTTTTAGAGAAAATTAGCATAAGTGCTAACTCCCATACCCTTATTCCTACAAATAAAAAAGGCATTAGGGTTTTACTTTTATTAAAATTAAATTAAATTATAATCAAATATCTCATATTTTATCCCTAAAATCTCTCAAACTTGACAATTAAGTCCAACTTAATTGAAATTGATTTCTCTCTTTTCAATTTTTCTTTATGTATGACACGTTAGGTTCCTAATATGTTAGCAATAATTATCAATTATAATTATAATTCATAATTAGAATAGATAAATTAAAACTCATTTTAATTTATCTTTAATTCTCTAATCAAATAATTTATAATCATATATCAAGATTAACGTCTACCAACATGTCATAACCACCCAAATATTAGGAATGTCAAAATAGTTTGACTTAACCTGTCCATGCAAGGTTATGATGTACATTTAACCCTTTCATCATCTAATATTCCAATTGGACAGAGTATGGATATAATTTCTACACTTCTGAATCCAATCCTGTTTGTTCTTATTAATTAGTAAATAATTTATAATTGATATTTGAAAATATCTTTTCAAATGTTAATTCACTATGGCCAGAGAATCCTTAAATCACTACAAATCAAGAACGATAAAACATTATTTTTAATTATTTTAGAGTGACAAAACATTTATCAACTTACTCAACTATTTGCATATAATTCATATTGTATCTAAGTATTACCAACTAAGCTACCCTACAAGATAAGTCATAAGTAGCATCAAAGGCTAGAAATTCCCACTTGAAATACATTGTTAATCTCAAGTCTAAGGATCAATTGTATAACCTTCATAATGAGAAAATCCATAAACGTGTAAGTAATATTCTATTTGGGATCCTCATAATCAGGTCAATTTAGTAAATTTATTATCTAATAAGCACCCATATGTTTGTTTAAGTATATTCATGCTTTAATTTATAAGATCAATTACTTTCTTTATAAGAAAGAATCATAACATGTGCTGGCTTTTCTATTTCATCAATATGTCGTCTTAACAAAACTACAACTAGGAACAATTTGAGAATAATACATAGATGCAAGTTGAATCTTATAATTATGATCTCATCATAATTTCAATTACATAGTAATTATTCAAGAGGTTTTACCTTTAATATTAAAAAGTCAAATGAAATTAACATAATATATAAAGCTAAAAAATGCCTAATTAAAATAATAATGTTATACATGAAAGTGCAACTAACTAATTGGTTGCAAGGGTATAAAATAACAATCTGTCACTTGCACTTAGGTGATTTTAAGTCAATCACCTATGGTAAAATTGATATATGATATTGTTCTTTTAAATATCCCAAAAATTTGCATTTATTTGATTTAGCTTAAAGCTTATTAGATATTGCACACTTTAAATAAGCATCACATCCACAAATTTTTAGGTATGACAAGTTTGATTCACGTTCGTTTTATATCTTATATGGAATATTGTCAACTAATTTAAATGAAACTCTATTTAAAAGATAAGTAACAGTCTTAAGGGCATATCCCTAAAAGGAGACAAGAAGGATTGCATAACTCATCATGAAATGAACCATATCTAATAGATATATGATTTCTCCACTCTAACACTCTATTATATTATGGAGTTTTAGAAGGAGTCCATTGTGAGAGAATCTCATTCTCTTTTAAGTAACCGAGAAACTTGTGATTTAAGTATTTACCACCTCAATTTGATCTAAGTATCTTAATACTCTTACCAATTTATTTCTCAACCTCAAATGTAAATTATTTGAACTTTACAAATGATCCAAACTTTTGTTTCATTAAGTACACATAACTATATCTAAAATGATCACCTATCAATATAATAAATATGAGAATCTACCTCTAGCTTAAACAAACATAGGCCCATATACAACTGAATGTATAAGTTGTAGTAACTCATTGGCATGTTCTCCCTTTCCATTAAAGGATAGTTTAGTCATCTTTCCCAACAAACAAGATTCACAAGTTCCATATAATTCATAAAGAAAAGGATCTAAATATCCCTCTTTATGTGACTTTATATGACCTAACCTACAATGTTATACATAAGATAGATTTTGGTTACTTAACTTTCTTTTCATGCTATTTATGTAAAGGATTGGCCTTTTTTAGATCTAATTCATACAAACCATTTGTAAGTAATCCAGATCTATAATAAACATCATATTTATAAAATGAACAATTCTTATTTTTAATAATAAAGACAAATATATTCAAATATAAATAAAAAATAGAAATGATGTTTCTAGTAACTAGAACATAATCGCAATTATTTAATTTTATTTCAAGGGACTGTAAGTTCTTAAAACTAATGTAGCAACTCTTGCTTTATTCTCAACTCACAGGTCCACTTTGCCCTTTCTCAATGATCTACTCCTTGTTAACATATGTATATTATTATAAATATGAGAACCACATCCATTATCTAATACCCAAAATGTGGAAAAGAAGCAGAAAGATTGAACTCAATCATAAACATACTTCAAGAAGTAGTTTCTGTTTTGTATTATTATTCTTCTTGGGGACCTTCTTCTTACTCTTGGAATAGTCCACAATAAGAAGAGTAGTTGGTTCCTTCTTGAGGCACCCCTCTATAGTCTTGAGCATATTCAACAATTCATGCATTGAAACATCCTTTTGACTCATATGGAAGTTCATAACAAACTGTGAAAAGCTTGAACTAAGAGACTACAACTTAATATCAAGACTCAACTCATGATCCATTAAAAAAATATGATTGGCCTAATTGTTTAATATAGCTAGTCACCTTCAGCACGTGTAGCTCCAATGAAGATCTCTTTTCATCTTATGTTGAAATAATACTTTGAAGAACTAATACCTCTGCACCTTGCTTTGTGCACCAAACAACTCTCTGAGATGTAAAAGTTATAGCATAATCATCCATGTTCTTATGCTGCCTCTAAAGCTCCAAAAATAGACTAATCAATAATACATATATAGCTTAGTCAACCTCATCAATATACCATTGATATCTCTCCAAACCTCATCAGTCACATTTGAATTAAGCTTTGGTGGAACAGTAATGTCAAGAGCTTACAATTTCTTCTCTTGCCTAAGAACAATTCTCAAGTTATGAAACTAATCCGAGAAATTAGGTCTGGTTACCTTATTCACATTCATGATACTTCTCAATGATGGATTGGTCCTCATCTTCTTCTAATAACCGAAAGATATAAAAGAGCAAGTGTTAGTTTATGTCAAAAGTCAAATAAAATAAGAACTTTGGTAAATATTTGATTACTCTCACTATTTTATTCAAAATAATAACCCTTACTATTAAATTGATAAATTATCAAATAACTTCCTAATAGGCTGGGATCCCATTCAAAATAAGCTAATCTTGAGTCATTCAACAAACCAACTCAATTTGAATTAGTTAGTAAACAACTTTATCAATCACATCTTATGTGACTCCTAGATCCATTAAGTGATAACTCTTTTCCAAAATATATCTTATATATTATTCCTAACATTGCCTCCAAGATTCACATGATTAAGAGTCACTCATCTAAATTATACAAATTTAGTTAAGTAACACTTATTAATTTAAGATGAAACATATTCGAGTTAAATGGACCTTAAGTCATTCAGGAAGTGTTACAATAAACAAAACTCTAATTTTAGTCTTAAAAAATAGAAGACAACTATCACATTCTTAACGTATACTTAATATTTAATTGAGTGATTTGAAATTTAAAAAATTTTGGTCTCATAAAAATAATATAATTCCATTATATTAATAATTTCTAACATAATTTAATTATGAAAGAAATTATTTAAATCCTGAGGGGTAGGTTGGAGTGGGTCAGTAGAGACCGTAGTCAAGCCTGGCACGACTTGGGCCCTGGGCGTGGAACTTTCACCTCGGAGAAATCGAGAATTAGCAGGTTTAGATTTGTTGGGGGACGGGTTAGTAAGCTTGGTTGGCCCATAGGAGGTAAAAACTAGGCCCAAATGAGCCTGTTTTCCTTTAATTGCATCGTGGGCCTTTTTCCCTTTAACTGGAGATGCAGTGGTTGTAAGGTTTCTCCAATTTTCAAAAGGGGATCTCTCTGGTGGGCCCTGGAGGGGATACTGCACTGGAGGTTCTGGAGTTTCCTGACTTGCGAGCAGTTCAAACCTCAAGCCCCCCATTGATGGGCCTTCCCTGTCAAGTCGTGCAGGATCTCCCCGAAGCTGGGATTTGCGTGAGCCTCTCCTTTGGACCTGCGTCCATTCGCCATAACCGTTAGGGGGAGAGTCGTTGACGGTGCTGCTGGAGACAGGTCAGTGGAGGACTGTGGCGGCTGTACATCGTCCCCTCGTTGAGCGTTCGGTGTGGGTTGGTGGTGATGGGGGCAGGAGGCAACAACGTGCCCGATCCTCCCACAAGTGAAACACAGGTGGGGCAAACCTTCATACGCCAAAAGTAGTGTCTCTCCATCGACCTCAATGCTATGTTGTAGAGGAGACCCAAGTTCGATGTCCACTGCCAACCTCGCGTATTTTCCCCTGTCTTTTAACATGGTGGTCTCGTCAATTCGGATGGTTGTACCCACAAGGTTGCCCACCGCAGAAATAATCTGGGGATGATAGCGTGCAATGGGCAGGTTGAGGATTCTCACCCAGACTATCGCGCGGTTCACGGTGCCATGAGATGGCCTGAAGGTTGGATGCCATTTCTGCACCGACAGCACATGGCCAAACAGCACCCAGGGTCCTTAGGTTAGAGCTTGAAAGAAGTCAGTTTCCTCTCTGAAGCGAACGAGAAAGTAATCGCAATCCAAATCAATGACTTTCATCTATCCCTGTGGACGCCAAAGGGTCGCCAGCCGCGAGGAGAGCAAGTGATAACCAATCTTTCTGCCAAGAAGTTTAACAACCACCACATAACTCCATTGAGCATCGAGCTTAGACTTGAAGGTGGTGGAGAGATGAATGTTGTCTCTCGGTTCCTCAGAGACCTAGATATCACCGTCATCTATGGCTATAACCTCATCAGTTGGCCAAGCGGTTTCAGCACTTGCATCAGTAGCGGAGCCTTTCACAGCAGCACTGTAGGACGTGGGAGATGACATTGCTGGCTCATCCTCACGTTTGCGGGTGCATACCCATTTATGGAGCTGACCCTCCAGAGTAGGGGGCTCCATAGGAGCTTTTGGGGAACTCTCGGAATTGGATACCGAAGAGTTAAAACCCAGGGCAAGCAGCAGAACACGCGAGCTAGATGGAAACGAAAATGAAAAACGCGTTGGAGAGTCACTGTTTCTCTCACTATGTTTCTCTCAGAAGATGAAACCTTTAATTTATCATGTTTCTAGCTTTCTATGGATAATAATATGATTTTATAGTTTTTGTTGTATAATTCCAATCGGTTGGGCATTGCCTTTTAATCCCTCTTTCAATGCCTTTTATGGCTCTCAACAAATTCATTATTTTTCAAAAAAAAACACTACAACAATTTGACAAAATTTTGACCTAAAAATATTTTGAAAGTTCTCTAGAAATTGTTTTATATATTAAGTGGATTTTTAATAAAACATTCTCAAAGTTCCTCTTGATTACTGAATAGTATATATAACATACGCGCTATGTCATGTAATGATTTAGTTTCTAATTTATTAAAATGACCAAGATAAGCTTACAACAAAGATTATAATGGTTATTGCGCATGGAGTGACTTCATTCATTCTTATTCTTGATTCTTCACTTAAATTTTATTGAAGCTCTCTTAAATTATATTAAATAGTCCACTTTACTCATAGTTATCCTTTGATCACTCTTTCCTTTTATTAAACTTAAATTTTGATATAAGGATAAAAGATATCTTATCCTTATTTGTTTTAAAGCATATGTAAGCCTGTTCATTATTCAGTTCTCTTTTTTAAAAATATCTTGTATCATCTCACATGATCTTTAATCATTTTTTGTTCATTTGATCATTCTTTTCGTTCTTGATTGTCATGTAGATTCTCATCATGAATATGATCTATATCATTATATGACAATAATCATTATATATAATATCATATATGTGTCAAATCATGAGCATTTATACATATTGAAACTTTAGACGTTACATTCCTATCTAATGCGAAACACTAATTAAAATAAATTCATCACTTATTAAATTCTAAATATCACTATTAGGTAATTGGTTATAGTCGTTTGACTAGTTAGTTGACCATCAATTAATCCATCATTTAGTCAATGGCCTAATGTATTATAATCCACTAATTCTATAACTTTTAAATAATTTGTTTTCCCTAGTCAAGCCCTAATAAAAATTAAATTTAAAGCTTTACAAGTCTATTCAAAGATAAACTACAACCCTTTGATAAAAATTTAACTTAAAAATATTTTAAAATTTCTTTAAAATCTGTTTTGTATATTAAGAGGATTTTATTTAAAATGTTCTTAAAGTTTCTATTGATTATTTAGTCTCTAATTCTTTAAAATGACCAAGGTAAGGTTACAATAAATATTAAAATGGTTGTTGGACATAGAGTGACTTTATTCATTTTTATTCTTGATTCTTCACTTAATTTTTTTTAAGCTCTCATAAATTGTATTTAGTACAACACTTTACTCATTTTATCCTTTGATTACTTTGTCCTTCTATTAAACTTACGATTTGAAAATTTAATTAACTAATATCATTAAATATAAAAAATATCAATAGTAATATATTTTGGTATTATCAAAATCGTGAGTAAGATTTTCACTTGGTCCAATAGTTATTTTCATAAACTTAAAGACACGTCGATGCCTTAATGAAAGGAAACAAAGACATATAATCGTAACCTATAATCTACATGATGATTATATAGTTTGAAGAACGTAGTTTCATCTTCTAAAGTACGTAGAGGAAGGAAATTGGTTAATGAAAACGACTACTGTGAGAGAAGCTTCAGTCTATAATGGAATGGCAGCAATGGGAGGAACTACAAAGATACGGTGAAATGGAAAGAAATATGTACACCATGGATTCAGGAGGGTTGGGAATTTGCTCTATTAAAACCATGAACACAATTATACTAACCAAGAGATTCTAAAGACTAATGGAGAATGAGAAATCGCTATGGTGTAAATGGATCCGTGCCTATTTCATTAAAAATAGAAGCATCTGGGCTGTATACTACTCACATTTCCCCCTACCACTCTCAAGGCCATCCTAAAGCTATGAGAGAAGTATTATTACTCTAATTAGAAATGAGAAAACTAATAGCTTTTGGTATGACAAATGGCTCTTTGTTAGACCATTGAAGTTCAATGATGCTGAATTCCTAAGGAATTCAATTCCTTTGAATTCTTTAGTAGTTGCAGCTATTCTCTGCAAAGGAAAATTTTAGAACACATCACTTTCCATTTTGCTTGTTAATGAAATCTTTGGAGCTCACTGCAATGCTAAATTTGATAAATACATTTGGAAACACTCACTTGATGGTCAGTGCTCGAGTTCTTCTTGCAAGAAATGGTTATTCAAACTTCTTCCTAAGCTTTCTTGGACCAAAGCTATTTGGTCCAGTCACCTTCTACTTGGTGCAGCTTTTACTTTATGGATTGCTATGGAAGGTCAATTAAGAACTATTGACAGAATTGGCAGATATACATATCTTACCAATTGGTGTTGCTTATGCAAAAATGTTGAGGAAACAATCGAATATTTGTTCTTCAAATGCTTATACATTGGAGACATATGGAGGGAACTACTTGGCAGACGTACGTTAGCCGCTAATCTGGACAATTTGGACAGTGATCAAATCCATCAACTGGACTACAGAAACCACACAGTAAGAAAATGCTTCTGGGTAGTTTTATCATCAATAGTCACGGTTGAATGGGATGACAGAAATCTCAAAACATTTGAACACAAAAGTACTCATATGGAGCAGTTTTGTAAGCAATTGATACATCATATTTGGCTGTAGATCACTCTATAAAAGCGTAAACTTTAGCATCAACAATATCTCCTCACTTACTGGAATGTGTAAATGTCTAATACTTGATTAAAACTTTTATTTATACTTTTGTACTCTTCGTAGTCACTAGTATGGAGTATCATAAGTTGTTGAGTTCTGAATTGTATCAAGGTTATCATAAATTTTCCTGAACTATTAAGATGTTCATTAATTGAACAAGAACCCTTTCCTCTCCCGTTTTCTTTACTGTCACAGGGAGTATATGTTGCTCAAAAGTAGTCCTGCCAACAAAGTTTGATTTTACTTCACTCGTACTAAACATAACGCATCCTTACTCATAATAATTTCTGACAGACATGAAGTGAGAAGCCCATCATTAGTTTTCTAAATCTGGAGTTGAGTATTTTTCAATTTCTTTTCTTTTTCTTCTACTAATTTTTCATTTGTAACAAAGTAATTGATAAACACTGAGACTTTGAACTAATAAGATAATTTGTGATCAACACATTAAAACAGTTAGTTGAGTAAAGTTTGATAAACACCAAACTTAAACACTGATAAAGGATTGGATACTGAGTTCAAGTATTTGTTTAGGAAGCAAAGAAGAAGATGAAGACATATTTGCTTGGCAAGAAGGATTGAAAAGATAGCACAATAGTAGGGGAGAAGATTAAGAAACATTGAAGAGGGACAAGCAAAGCAAAGGAAGCAGAAAATGGGATCGAGCTAGATACTGTCATTTTTTAAAAATATAATAAAACTACAAATACGAAATGAAGAAGTAGACAAGTCTGACTGGTAGAGCCATCTTTTGAGTTTCCAATTCAGTGAAAGAGCAGTACAGTAGATTGTTGGCCTACACAGCTGGGCGTAAATAATTGAGCTGAAAGCGCCATTGTTTGATGAAAAGGAAATGAAATGGCCAATTGACTTTGACTCTTCAGTGCTTATATGTATGCCTACGGACACTTTGGCGAGTAATTACTAGCTAGCTCCTTCTTCTTTTGTACTGGTGGAGAGGAAAAGCTCCATAGTTACCAAACCTGGAAAAGTGAAGATCAACTTATGGAAAGTTTGCGGCGTTTATACATTTATTACACTTTAAGCAGCGGTCACGAGGAATGTCTAAAGCCATCTTAACTGTTTCATCCAGCTTGAAGTTACAGGTCCCAAAGCATATTCTCTAAGTGGATGCTCCATTACGGCAATTAATAAAATCCATAAAACCATCTGCTCTTCGAGAAGTTCGACCAACAAACACAGCTCTGAAATGCCTACGAGATGTCTCCCACAAATCAATGATGACCATGGTTGTTGATTTGACGTCTCAACTATTTCGTAACATATCCTCATCATCACACCGGGGTTCAGACCAATCGGCTTATGAACATTTATTCATCTAATAAATAAGATTTGAAGATCTGATCTCCATAACACCTTAACTTATATTCCTTATGCTAACTTGAAAATCGGTTAATAATTAGATAGTATAATGGAAAGCAGATCGAAAACGACATTTCCTTTTCATGTTTGTACAATTGTTTGGTCCTATGCTTTGCATCCTTTTCTGGTCAAATGTTCACAACCCATAGAAGTTGTTCTATTCTTGTAATTTGCCGTTGTATTATACTTATACTACTTGATTACTTTTTGTAGATTAATTTAATTTAACTATTTTTCAAAAAATAATTATTTGTGAATTTCACGTCAAAGAATTCTAAAATAAAAAGAAAATAAAGTATACGCACTTAAATACATACTTGGTTCTTTAATATTTAATATGGTAAATTACTTTAACTTGCTTGAGGTGAATTTTGAAGTAATCGTTAAAGTTGTTTTTTCATACCTATGAAATTATAGGTTTAAGTAAAAGAAACAGCCTCTTTGAAAAAGCGCGAAAAGAAAGTTACATATATTATGACTCTTCTCGTATTCTCGTAAAAAGGAAAAATTTTTGCATTAGGCATATTAACTTGCTTATTTAGTATAACAAAGTCTTTTTTTTTGTTTCTCACGAGGTATTTTAGGAGGGTTTTAACTATAAGAAGATACTTTTAAGCCATTTATCCTTAGACTAATCCTCGCTCGAATTGAGTAAGTCTCTTGTGGAAAGCAAAGCTTTAACCTTAAATTTTAAACGACTGTATACATAAAAACGATTCAAGCTCATAAAAACCCATTAGTAAGCGGGACGATTGCAAAGCGTTTCTAATTTCTTACAATCAAAGGTCCACAGCGGTACATAAATGTAAAAAGTAAAAACACTATAAATTGATAAAGTTAGAGAGGCTACTTTATATTATATTATATATATATATAAGTTGAGAGCGAATATTCATGGAACATCTGTCCCATGTAGACACACAAATTAAAGATGTGAGCTTTTCTTATTCAGACATTAAATCCTAAAAACATAACTTGTGATTTTGAAGAGGAATGACGGGTCACCTTCAACCAATAAAAACAATGTCGGGCTTTGGTGCTTAGATGGTCCCCGTCCTACGGGACCAAAACAGTACTTTACGCTCCACGCTCAGTCCTTAATTTAAAGCCACAGATTCCGATTTTTTTTAAAAAAATTAATTACAGTAAAATTATTTTTCCTACTTGAGAACAACAGTTGTAAAAACCATTGGAAGTTTTAGTTAACAAGTGAACTGAAACTGATGCTTTTTAATTGTTTTATTTGATTATGTCGAGATTGTTAAATTTGTTATATTCCCCCCTAGTAAGTTTTACTTTTTAAAATTATTAATGAATAAATGTCGGTTATTACATGTCGTCTTATTCTGTTTCATTAGATTTTCTAATTAGAAGTAATAATAACTAAACTAGGACCAAGTATTTATTGTTATTATTGATCTATATGTCAGGAAATAAGGACGGGATCCGATCCTAACTGTAGCATTATAATTGTGAAATTTTTTCATATTTAATTTTGGTTTCTCAAAAACCAATATCACTTTAATCTTCTAAAATAATTAAGACATAAATCATAATAAAGTATAATTATTAGTTTGTATTTTATCCTGAAACTTGGTCATACTTATGTCGTATCCCTCGCATTGTTTTTTAAATCGATCCATCTCAATCACTGTAGTAGCATAAGTGTCTGGTCTCTTGCAGTATTTATATATTAGATTGAGAGAACTCTGCAACTCTTACAGGCAGGGTTAAGTAAAAAGTATTAACTCTATTAAAGCTTAAGTCTATTTATAATAGGTTTTGGACATTTTATTAATTAAATTATAATCCTAATTAAAATTTAATTATAATTACTAATAATTCTAATTAAAAACCAATTATATTAAAAATATTTAATATCTCATATTGATCCTTATTAATTAAATATTTAATATTTAATCATAAAGTTTTTCAAACTTTATAATCAAGTCTAACTTGATAAAATATTTTCGTTCTCTTCAACTCGTTATTTATGTGAGACTCGTTAGGTTCCCAAATATGTTAGCAATAATTATAAATTATAATTGAAATTCATAATTAGAATTAGAATTAGATAAATAAAAACTTCTTTTAATTTATATTTAATTTTTCAATTAAATAATTTATAATCATAGATCAAAATTGACGTCTAATAACACATTATGACCACCTAAATATTTAGAAGTATCAAAGTAGTTTTGACTAACCTTCCGCGCATGATTTTTTCGTATAATTCAATCCTTCCATCATATAAAGTTATAATTAGATATAAAGCATATAATTAATGTCTATTCTATTTTTAGCCCAATCATATTAGTTCTTCACCATTAGCTATTGATTTAATTATTGACATTTGTAAACTATTTATAAGTTTCATTCCACCTCAGCCAATGATTTCCCGAAATAATACTAATCGAAAATAACATAACATTCTTCCGAATTACTTTAGAGTGATGAATCCTATCTTGTTCACCTGATTGCCTCCATATAGTTCATGCTACATCCACTGCTATTGATTGAACAACCCACAATTAGAATAGGTCATAAATAGTATCAAAATATAATAATTCATATACAAGATAGTTTTAGAGACCTTAAGTCAAAAGATCACTTATACAATCCCCATAATGAGAATTTTTATAGACATATAAGTAATATTATAAATGAATTTCTCATATCAGTTATATTCAGTGAAATTATTCTCTAACAAGCACCTACACATTTGTTTAAGTATCTTCATACTTTAGTCAATGAGATCAAGTAATTCCTTCATAAAGAAAAATAAAAAATGTGCTAGTCTTTTTAAGTTCTATTAATATACAATCTTAGCAGAACATTTATTAGGAATAATACATAAACATAATATGAATCTCATAATTTTAATCTCATTATAATTTTGTTTGCAATATATAATTATCCCATATACTTTATCATATACAACTAAACATGTACAAGATAAAAAATGCCTCTAAATAATTATCATTAAACTATAACCAAACTGATTAGTTGTAGGGCATAAATCAACACTATATGGATTAAAATGTGCGTTTGGATATACACATTGAGTTGATTATGCTATGCAAATGACCTTATAAACTTTTTTTTTCAATACAACTCTCTTAATTCATAAAAAATTCATCTTTTTTAAAGGATCTTATTCAAGTCAAGAAAAGTTTCATATTATAATTCTATCAGCTGTATTTGGTTGAAGGGATATATTTATGCTCGAACAATCCTATTTATAGGAATTTTACACATAGGACTTAATGAAGCAATATTTTTAATTAGGTATTGACTAGCCCATCTTTAATATAGTTTTAAAAAATGAATCATCTAAAAGCTTAACTTCTATCACTAATAAACAATCTGGCTTTTCTTATGAATTTTAATTAAGGTAATAGGAAGTATTCAAACAAGGTATCAAAAAAATATTGAAAAGAGGATACTAATTCCAAAAATAATTGAAAGGGTTAAAGTTAAAATATACTTATTACTAATATCAACTACCTAAAAGGCTCTCATTGTACTTAGATTTGTAATTGTTAAAAAAAGAGCAACTCATAAAACTTTTTTTCTTTCTTGTCATCACTAAATAAGGGGGTGCTTGGTTAAGAGGTATGGGAATAAATCAATAAGAATGAAATGAATAGTAATGATTGGTTGGTTATTATGATTGATTGAATAGTTTTTCATACCCAAGTTTTAGTTAATGGTCCATACCCTCCATATATG
>JANVCL010000007.1:937691-948853 GCA_026546855.1 Erythroxylum incrassatum
TTTAGAGGTGGAGTCGTCTTATGGCAATCCAAGTTAAAAAAAAGTGTATGGCGTTATCTACGACTGAAGTAGAATATGTAGCTACGGTGGAAGCTTGTAAGGAGAAGCTTTGTCTAAAAAGGTTTCTTTAATAATTACATGTGAAGCAAAAAGATTATGTAGTATTTTATGATAGTCAAAGTGTTATTAACTTGATAAAAAATAATATATATCATTTCCATACAAAGCATATAAATGTCATATATCATTGTTCAGATTCATGATAGAAGAACAAATATTAATGTTGAAGAAGGTTCATACAAATTTGAAAGGGGCTAATATGCTGACTAAAGTGATTCTCAGAAACAAACATGAGTTTTGTTGCCAACATGTTGGGATGTATCTCACGTAGATGATGGAGAATAATACGTCTTCCCTAAATTTCTGCTAGAGGGGAAGGTTGTTGAGTGTTTATTTTGAGATTTTTGGTAATCATAGACAACTTTATGGTTCGTAGGAATGAAGAATAAGTGAAGACAAGATAAAAAATGTCTTCTAGGGAGATACATGGTTGTGTAGGGTGCTACACGCCCGTGTCATGACTTACATGACCGTGTGGGTTAATCATGTAAGTCTTTGAAATTTAGGAAAAACCTTGAATTGTCCAACTTTTAAATTTGTTTGTCAATTTTTCGGTTCAATTTACTTTAATAACTCTTATTGTTAAAAATTGACCAGTTTATTAATTAATCAGTTATTTAGTAAATTAATAATTTCTTATAAATCAAAATTATTTAATTAATTTTTATTTAATAATATCTTTTTAATTAAATTTCAAATTCTTCGATAGATAAGGGCAGTCTCTTTCAACCATATCTGAAATTCTTTATTTTAATATTTAACTAGTTTTATGACAGTTTAATATCAGTTAAACTTTTTAAATCTTAAAGTTTTTATCTTATTGGTTTAATTTTCTATTTGCTTTTTAAAACATTGGTATTTTTCCTCTCTCATGTAAAAAATGTCATCACTAAAATTATTCTATTATTATTTATTTGTCAAAATATGTTTGTAATACTGTACTCTAAGCAATTACTAGTTAATTGATACAATCGGGGGAGTAGAGGCCTTGTGGTAACTTGGTGTTTAACACTATTAGCTGATAGGTTCCCATTAATTGTCCAATCAAACTTGTGCAAACTAGTGATCACTCACCCTTCATTATTTGACCGAACAAGCTGTTCTTCAAACTATTGTTTTCAACATGTTTCGTCAACTTTTGGATTCGAGTTACATACACGTCGTTGGCAATTGTATAATATTTTTGATAAATAAATATGGTTCTACTTAAAAGAATCATACATATCAAATTATTAAAATTCATGGAATGTTCAAAACATTCAACATAATCTTCGTTTCCAACATCACCATTACCTATTTAAAATTTCGCTGAAATATGAAATTTGAAGAAGTCCGATGGTACAAAACCTTATCCCCATTTAATAATATAGATTGTTTTTAATAAATTTACATGTAAAATATAAAATTTTAATTATCAGATGATTTTTATAAAATGATTATTTTGTAATCAAATTTGATTAGGATTAATTATTTTAAGAATTTGATACAAATAAAAAGAAATTAAATTATTTAAAGAATTAGCTATTTAAATATGAAATAATTTTAATAAATCAAATATTCAATTAAAAATGAAGCTCCAACAACTTGTTATTTATTAGTTTCTGGGGCTTCGTTTTAGTTGTTGATTTGCGAATTCCTTCTGTCTGCAGTTGGCTCATACGTGGACCGACTTTCACATGGGTGTCGATATCATCGGGTGCAGCTTAGCCAAATATAAAAGGGCTATTTGGTCTTTCTATTTTTATAAAAATTTATGTAGCTATTAATATTTAATTAGTTTATTGTGGTGGTCGTCATTATCCCAGTCTAAAATTTCGCAATGAAACAGAGTGTAAAGAGGTTTGATAGTACGCAACTTTACTTTACATAATAAAGAAATTGTTTCCGATAGACTTACATACAAATTTATTTAATAATTTGAAAACGATTTCATCATATTATTTTGAAAAATAAATAATTTAATAATAGATACTTATTAAAATTGATGAATAATTGAATTTTAAAATTGTTTATTCTAAAATAAAATTTTCATTTTTTGTAAACATTTTTATTAATGAAATACTTTAAATTAAAAATTTACTTTTTGTTTTTTATAAATATCTAAAGTTTTAGATATATATTAAAATAAAATAAATATCAATAATACTTTATTTATTTACGATTTTTATTAATTTTGACAGTATGAACAAATTTTTATAAATTTAAAAAACAAAAGTAGATTACAAGTGTGACAAGTTGGAGTGTAGTCATGTTACGTCTTTTTATACACAACTTGTGTATGCATGAGATTGAAGCAATTTTCATTTCTGCCACTCCACCAAGTAGGCTTATACTAGGGGCCGGGGGTAAATCAAATGGAGGTAGGGTAGGTCTGGTGTCCTGGAGTGAGTGCTCTGCTTTCGCATTGTTCATCTCAACGAACTGTACAGTAACAAAACAGTCGCCAAAAGCTCAACTCTTTCTCTCTCAACCTTTAAAGTTCCTTCCTACTTCCCCACTCCTTATAATTACCCTGCTAACCCCATCCATGCTACGCTTCCCTTTATCTACATTATTATAAACAACACTCCTCCTCCTCCTCCTCCTCCTCCTCCTCTCCTCTTTTGTAGGTTCAAGATTCAGTCTTCACGCCAATTCAAGATCATACTCATATTTCTTCAACTACCCTTTTCCTTTTATACCTTTCTCTAACATACCCATCTCAGAATTCTTATACCCATTTCGCTTTGTTTATGAAATTTGAGTCTCTTTTTTATTTCACCAAATTCTCTCGTTATGGAGTTATCTGCAGGGACCGGCTCTAGGTGCGGCTTCAGCTCACCAAAACCAGATTATACCGGCTTTGATTCTGTTGCCCAGTTCGGAGAAGATATCCAGCACTTAATTTCTGTCCCACCCGATAACGCTAGCTCTTTCACTGCTCTCCTCGAATTACCCGCCAATCAAGCCATGGAGCTTCTTCATTCTCCCAATGCAACACTCGCGACCCCACCCGAACACAGCACCTACCCGTCGCACAACTTTAAAGCTAACTTGACGTTCCCGAGTAACAGTGGCTTAATCGAGCGAGCCGCCAAATTCTCTGTCTTTGCCGGCAACAATTCGCCGGAGACAAGCTCTGTTCCATCCAATTCTAGTGCCAATCTCGAGAAACTTGTGAAGAGCGAGCTGACGGAGACGGGATCCTACCTGAACTCGTCGTTGCCAAAGACGGAGAACAAGGCGCTGAATCAGAGGTCGGTAAAGAGGAAGGAGCGAGAAAAGAAGGTAGGGAGATTTGGGGAGCTCAAAATTTGTGGTATTTTCCATTAATCTAATCAAAATTAGTCTCTAAATTGCCAAATTCGTTGAATCTGTGTAAATTAGGTTAAAGGGTCAACAAAGAAGAGCAAAAGCGCAGAAAACGAGAGCTCAAAAAATGGGCAGAACCTTCCTTACGTTCACGTTAGGGCACGCAGAGGTCAAGCCACAGATAGCCATAGCCTAGCAGAGAGAGTAATGAACTAATAATCTTAAGAGTTTAATTAATGTGTTGTTAGTTTATAATTACTCTTATTAATGATGATTGTGACATGGGGGTTTGTTTGGACAAAATGTGTAGGCGAGGAGAGAGAAAATCAATGCGAGGATGAAGCTCCTTCAAGAGCTGGTCCCAGGTTGCAATAAGGTTAGTAGTAGCAACAGTTCCTTTTTCTTTCTTTCTGTCTTTTTTTCCTTTCTTTCTTTTTCTGTTTGGAAGTGATAATGATTGGGTAATGAGGCCTTAATTAATCATTATATATCATGTTATGTCTATACAAAGTGTGATTATATATTTGGATTATGTGCATTTAATTACTGAGTTTGTCATTGTCACCTTTTTGGCAAAAGTTGGTCTTTTGCTTTTGTACCAAGAAAAGTGCCTGGTGGGGTGACAACTTGGCATACTTGTAATTTCAGCAGCCTATTGGTGCTATTTTTTTTCCGTGTATATGTAGAATAGGATTTTTTTAGGGGGTCTTTCTGAGGTTGGTCTTGTCATATTTAGTCCTGGAGTACTGGCCTACTGGGTCTGTTGTCATTCACTCTTTCTTTTAACCCTGATTGGCCAAGATTTGGACTTGAGCAACAAAAATATGAACTTGTTTGTAAAACCTGCTTAGCAACATTTTTGCCCTGCCAAGTTCATTCGATGTTTCGAACACTGAAACCATTGTAGAAGTTGATCATGGAACATGCAAACATGATATTCATTCAGTCCACTCTATGGCAAAGAAGACGATATTACCCATGGACTAGACTGAATTTTATTGTGTACAAAATGCTTAGCTGGAAGTGCCTTGAAGCACTTATTATTCTGGCTTTGTTATATCCAAAATTCCCAATCCCATTGGAAATAGTTATCATCAGTGATATCAACTTATCTTACAAGTTTGGGATCCATATAGTGGATGATGAATAGATGATAAAAGAGACGACTTCTTTCAATGGAGTTTGGTTGAACTGAAAAGGGACATGTCATGATAGGCACTGAATTGATTATAGTTTTCTTTGAGACATCAAACCAGATAGCCATGTCGCTTCTCCATGTATATTTTTCACCCAGTGATGGTGAGCAATTATGGCAGATGTTGCTCATATGTTTGGATGCACATATATTCTTCCGTGGAGTGTTTCTACCCAAGGCTCCAGTAGAGTAGTTTTTCTAATGTAGGGCTATGGATTATGGATCCTTGATTCCAGGAAGGTAGAGGTTTAATTTCTCACCCAAATAGTTACCTATTTTTATCAGATTCCTACACACATTCCTTGCTGATTATGCATCTCTAAAATTTATTTTTCTGTTAGAAATTCTCTTTACATCTATAAACCTCTTAGCTTCATCTTATGTTGATTTCACTTGGTTTAAAAGGTTGATTGTTTTATCATTCTGTAAATTTACCATTGATTATACATTAGTTTACGTTTCTGTTATATGATTGCTGAATGGAATATTGTTTTCTTATGCAGATTACAGGCACAGCATTGGTACTTGATGAAATAATCAATCACGTGCAGTCTCTTCAACGCAAAGTAGAGGTCAGATTTCCATACATTAGTCATTAATTTTTACCTTTTGAAGCTAGATAATATATTGTTAACTTGAGCATAGCTCAATCTGACCTTCATGGAGTAACTTGTTTCTTTTCTTGTTTTCTTTTCGGTCATTGATCAATTGTTTATCTTCGCTCTTTTTTTTTCAGTTTATGTTTGTTAGTCATATGGGTTGTCATTTTAATCTTGTTGAATATTTCTTTGGTTTCAGTTGTTATCAATGAGACTTGCAGGAGTAAACCCAAGGATTGATTTCAATCTTGACACCATATTAGCTGCAGAAGTGAGTTATTGTTCTTACTGTACCTGTTTATTGTTAAACAAAGGGTGTTATAGTGTAAATGCCAACGTGAGACCAGTTCAAGGGTTTCAACACTGTATAGCTACTTGTCAGTAAGGCTAGTTTTGAGAAATTCTAAATGACTGAGTCTTGAAACACACTTCAGTTCACTGCTTTTAGAGGATAAGCTTTGTTGCTTAATATTTTTTCTCCTCTGACTGCATTTACTTTCTTAACCATTTTGTAGAACGTATTATGGGAAGAAAGCAACTAAATTTCTTTTACTGTTCTACCGGAATGGTTATTCATTGTCTACCAATTGATTCCCCTTTCCAATTGAACTGCGGCATGCTAAGTCTCCATTTTTTGTTCTTCATTGATTTTAACTGTGCATGTGCCCCTACAATTGCAATCATTAAATTCTCCAGATTTCAGTATTCTGGCATGCATATCAAATCTTTGTAATTATGCAAGGCCCTGAAAATTAAACTATGATACTTTGTTAAATTCAAATGAGAAGTCAATATTTTCCAGTATGGAATTCCTCCAGAGAGAGGGAAAGAGAGAGTTGGGGACATGCCACATGAAGTTTGGGAATCTGATTGTTTTCATTTTTTTGAAAAATGTTGGGAATCTAATTTTTGAGCTATTGTTTAGTGCTTTGAACTATCCCTTTGAATTTTCAGAGTGGGTTGCCAATTGACAGTAACTTCCCCAGCATGGTTATGCCAATGATGTGGTCAGAAGTTCAAGTTGATGGGAACAGACAGCAGAATCAACAACAATGGCAATTTGATGCGCTCCACCACCCAGTTTGGGGAAGAGAAGAAGAAGAAGGTCATAAATTTGTCACTCCAGAGAACTCCCTTTTAAGCTATGATTCCTCAGCTAATTCAGGTAGATCACACTACTTCGTATAATTTCTCTGGTCAAGAAGTATGCGCAAACTGTAAAATTATGTTCTTGTATTCCTGATTATTTGTTAAGAACTAAAATGAATAGTGGTGTGCTATGTTATTTGATATTTATATATGGTGCATCTTGACACTGGAAATTAGGATTGCCCTGCAGAATTCTTTCAATCTTATATATATATATGTGTGTGTGCGTGTATGTGTGTGTGTACCTATGTGTATATATAGGTACGAACCTTTTGTGGTCCTCCAGTGAATTTGAGCATATAAATTTCAAGCTACAGTTGAGTTTTGAACCTATTGCATTTTAAATGTATTTCATTGTAACTATGGTACTAACTGGACAAAAATAGTCCAAGAAAATTTGATTATTGGCTTCTTTTTGGAATATGGAATTCTTTCCTATTGCAATGAAATTTTCTGGTTGTTTATATGATGTAAGGAACATTACAAATATATTTGAAGAGGAATAAGTTTGAGATCACAAGGCTAACATTGAGATTGTTATTGTGGCACAGCATCTTTGCACTTGAATCAATTGAAAATGGAGCTATGAAGACACGGATGCTGCTACTATAGAATTGTAGCTAGTAATGTATATACAGCAGGAACCAAAGGGTGAGGCCTGAAAATTGGTATGGGTTTTCCCATCATTAGGCTATATGAAAGGTTAGACGGAAGCCTGGATTTCTCTCAATTGGAGACGAGGAATTTCTAGAATCACATTCTTACATTTCAATATTGTTTATATCATTATGAATATGATGGCATGTATACTAACTTCTGAGAGTTATTCAGTCCACTGCTTACATATTTTGTAAGGTGATTGATTGATAATGTAGAAACCTACGATTGAACAGTTTACTTAATTGTGACTCAAGAGTTAATATAATCAGAGTGATTGTTATGCTATTACTTAATATATCAGGTTCTGCAAATAGGTTTTGTGCTATTACTTAATATATCAAGTTCTGCAAATAGGTTGTCTTCTCTATGATCTCCTAGCCTCACGTATATACGCACAAGTGTTTTTTTTTACAAGCTAAGAAAATATCTCGACGATAAGAAAGAATCTCAACCTACTTAAAATAGCTTATACATTAAAAGGTTACAATATATACCAAAAATAATAGTTATCTAATTCCTAAATTCGTGCCTAATACTCTCCTCAAGTTGGAGCATGAGTATGATGAATGCCAACTTGGGAAGTAGAGATATAAATTGTTGTTTGCCCAATGCCTTTGTAAAAATATCACCTAGTTGCTTGAAAGTGTGGACATAAGTAAGACAAACGGTCCTTTTTAGATTTTATCACAAACAAAGTGGCACTTGGCTTAATGTGTTTGGTGCATTCATGAAACACTAGATTAGATGCAATATGCAATGTTGCTTGATTATTACAATATAGTCTCATAGTAGTTGTGTATGTTAAACTAAGATTGGAAAACAATCCATTGAGCCACTTAAGTTCACACATTGTAGAGGCCATGTCTTTATATTTAGCTTCTGCAGAGGAGTGTTAAACAGTGTGCTGTTTTTTTAGTTTTTCATGAAATGGGTGAATTCCCAATAAGTACAAAATATCTTGTTAACAAACGTCGGGTTAATGGGCAACTTGCCTAATCAAAACCATAATAGCCAAATAGTGTAAGATTATAATCACTTCCAACATGATACCTCAACCTGGGTTACCTTCAAATAACGAACAACTCTTAATGCTACATCCCAATGGTCATTTCATGGTTGTTGCATGAATTGTGCAAGACTGTGAATGCAGTAAGATAACTTGGTTCGAGTGAAAGTAAGATAAATGAGTCTTCCTACCAAATGATGATAATGCTCAGGATTATTTAGTTCTTCTCCTTATGCATAAGTCAAATGATGATTTGAAAGTAAGATAAATGATTCTTCCTACCAAATGATGATAATGCTCAGGATTATTTAGTTCTTCTCCTTATGCATAAGTCAAATGATGATTTTGGTCAATTGAAAAACTAGCTGGCTTGGCACCTAGAAGCCAAGCCTTAAAGATGATGTCCAAAGCGTACCTCTTTTGACACAAGAAAATTCCTTTTAGATCTTTAGCCACCTCCATTCCTAAGGAAATATTTTAGCTTTCCCAAATTTTTTCTTGTGGAAACAATCACTGAGTTAAGCTTTGAATTTTGCTATTATGGTCTCATAATTTCCAAAAATGATAAGATCGTCATCATATACTAGCACATGTAAATGAACTCCATCTTTCTACAAATTGAACAGAGTATAATCACTAGTGCATATATGGAGGAGTACTTAAACAAGCCCTACACATACCAAGATGTTGAAAGAGTAAAAGCTCTACGTTTAGATGGCTTAAATGGCCACTTCTATAAAAAAAAAAGCCATGCCATTGAATAAGAATATGGTTATAAAAGCAACTATGTAGTTCTTTGAAAATGGAAAAATCCTTAAAGAACTCAATAAAACTTTTATTAACCTGATTCCAAAGATCCAACACCCCCCAACTCTATTGAAAACTACATGTCTATATCATGTTATAATTTTCTATAAAAAAGCATCTCAAAATTGCTAACCTCAGGAATGAAAAAGGTGATGACCACTATGATCGGTGATTACAACCCCTTGGAGGAAAGACAAATTATGGATAATATCCTTACAGTATGTGAGTTTTTAGTAGATATGGCAGAAGAAACTCACCAAATAATTATGACCTAAATATTGACTTCCAAAGAGAATATAACACAATCAATTGGGACTTCATCTTACAGGTTTTGGAAGTGTTTGGTTTTCCTTTAAGATTTAAAACATAGATTAAAGAATGTATAACCACCCTTTCCTTGAAAGTGTTAGTCAATAGGGAACCCACTAAATTATTCAAGGGAGGAAAAGACGTAAGATAAGGGGATCCCATATCCCCTTATCTGTTCATCATTTGTGTCAAAGTCCTTACAAGGTTAGTGAAACACAATATATCATTGAACCCTAATTTTAATTACTATAGAAAATGCAAAGATATTGGATTATTTAGTTTGAGATTTATAGATGATCTCCTTATGTTCTCTAAAGCCAATGAAAGGTTAATATTTACTCTAGTAACTTCCCTCCAAATGGTTAAGGAGCTATCTTACCTACATATTAATCTCAAGAAAAGCCAACTAATTTTCTTATTTAGTGCCTCAGGAGAAGCATGTTATCTATCCAGGATAAAAGGTTTACCAATCAGCAAACTCCCATTTACTTATCTCAAAATTCACCTATCCACTAAGAGACTACAATATAGAGATTGCACTCTTCTATTGGAAAAGATTAAAAAAAAACTAGGATCTTAGTGATATTACCTATGTAGGTAGAGTAATGTTGATTAAATCTATTTTAAACTCCTTACATATGTATTGGACATCCCATATGTTCCTTTGAAAGGGAGTAACCAAGTTTATAAAAAGATTGATGAGGAAGAAGAGAAGGCGAAACTATAGCCAAAGTTAGTTAGTAGGAGTTTAGCAAACCAATTATAGTGGTAGGGTTAGGATAAACTCTATCAACTTGAGAACAAGGTACTTATTAGTAAAAGATTGTGGGGATTTCTAGAGAATAAGAGTAACCTTTGGACGAAGTGGATAAAGAACTATATCTTAAAAGACATTATCCTTCATGAAATTCAAATAGGACTTAAATCCTCTTGGTTTATCTCTTAAAGCTAAATGATAACATGTCAAGGTCCTTCAAATGTATAATTAGTAATGGAGAAATAACTTCCCTCCTTTATGATCATTATAGCAAAACGGGGCCTTTGTCTAATTTATAAGGGACTTGACTAAATAATATTCCTATCAATGCTAAAGTACGAATATGGTTAAGTGGGAATCAATGGCATAAATTTCCATTACAATAATACTTCTAAATTACAACCTCAATCTATATAAGAAATATAATTACATTTGGAACCAATATCCATATAGGAGATTCAATAAAGAGGCATGTAAGCAAATGCTGAGAGAAGGGGTAAAGTTGAGGTGGTATAATACGATATAGAATAAGAACTTATTGCCTATGATATCTTTTCTAATCACATTTTTCTTAAACATCCATTTGGGAGATTCACAATATATCACTAGAATGTAACTCCAGGTGCTTTAGAGGCAGGGAGAGCCCACATGAGGAAATTCTAAAAAAGAATATGCAATGGGTCAGAAAGTAGCTCACACTCAACCATGAGGTTAGCAATTATCAACCAAGTTTGGCATCTACTTGAAGAACCCATAGTTTAGCACTCACTATATAACTATAAGAGAAAATTTATTAAAAAGAGTTACGGAAGCACTATTCTTAGCCCCAACAAGCAATCATAAAAAGAGATAGGGGACATGATTAATAAATAGGAGTTAAAAACCAAAGGTCTATGAATAAAAGTAAAACTAAAATTAGACCAAAACTTAACCATCTAGTCAAATAGGAAAAAGATTCAACTAACATAAAAACCAATAAGCTCGTAACTTTTATCTAGGAACATCAATAAAATACATTAAGTAGTGAACATATTTTAAACAAAGACAAATAATAACTAAGCTAATAAGGGAAATAAGAAGGATGACTAAACTTGAATAGGACTAAATATAAACGAATGGTAGGAACAAAGCATAGCATTGGGAAATAAGTAACAAGGTGAAATGCTATAAGATTAATTCTATAAACATAACTACAAGATAAAGTATACCACTAAAAATATTAAAAAAAGTAAAATTTCATAAACTGATAAAAATGTAAATAGTTACATC
>JANVCL010000007.1:952048-963946 GCA_026546855.1 Erythroxylum incrassatum
ACAAGATAAAGTATACCACTAAAAATATTAAAAAAAGTAAAATTTCATAAACTGATAAAAATGTAAATAGTTACATCAAAATTAACAATCCTAACAAAATAGAGAGATTCAATAATGAAAAAGGGTTTCTAACAAAACTTTAAGGAGACAAGGAACTAATATGCAAATCATAATAAAAAATTGAGTCCAAACCTATATGAAGAGGAAAAAAATAGGTTATGATTATCACATTTCTGGTGGAAGAAGAAATAAATAACAATCCTTTACAAAAGAAAACTAGGAGTTTATTAATGTCACAAACCTAAGAACATCAAAGGATAAGGAAATAAAAAGATATGTTTACAGAAATAGTGCATTAAGGTAATATAGAGATTCCAACTTGATATAAAGAAAATTATAGGCAAAAAAGGACTGAGCTATTAGCCCAACCATGGAACTTGTAATCCTTTTAGGAAGTCTAAAATAAATTTGAGAAAGGGAATTCTTTTTCTTTTGGGACTTTACTAGTTTTGTGAATTTAGTGACTTTTTTGCATACCTTTAACAAAAACAGATGAATAAATAAGAATAAATACAATGGAGTTATCACATACCTAATTTAAGTAAACATAGAAAAAAATCTAATGAAAAGGAGAAAAAAAATCCTAACCATGGAGGAACAAATAACAATTTTCTTGATGGCTATAGGGCATAGTAAGATAATTAGAGTCAATGCAAAACACTTTTAACATTTGACCTTAACAATTTCGAAGTACTTTCGTAAAGTCTTATATGCAGTTAATAATCTTGCAAAAAGAGTCATTACTCCACCATCTTTTGCTAATACACCTTCTGTGATTCAAGATAATTCAAAATTCTTTTCATTTTTTAGGTACATTCATATATTTAATTACTATTTTAATTGTTTCCTTATGATTAATAATTATTTTAATTTTTAGGATTTTATATAAGTAATAGATAGTACACATATTGATACATATGTTCTAATCGACGAACAAATACCATGCATGGTTAAAAAAATTAATCCAACCCACATTTGACATACGATTTACAAATGTAATGGCTGGATGAGAAGATACTGCAAATGACTCTTGAGTTCTTTTAGAAACAGTGACAAATCCAACTAATCAATTTCCTATGCCTCCACAAGGTACTATATTATTTTAAATAAACAAAGTAATTATGATTCATTTTTAATATCATTTTGTTAATATTATGTTTTTTATATATTAGGTAAGTTCTATTTGGTTGATTCAAGCTACACCATTTTTCCTAGATTACTTTCACCATACCAAGGTAAGAGATATCATTTGCGAGATTATAGAGGAAGAGGAAGACCTCAAGGTACACAGGAATTGTTTAACTACAAACATTTTTCATTTAGAAATGTTATTGAACTACAGGAATTGATTAATAATTTATATTAGAATGTATGGACAAATCGATGAATTATTTGACAGTTGTGTTGAAAATGAAGAACAAATTAGAAAAGTGAAAATGAAGATGCAAGTTCTTAAGTAAAGTATAATATCACTCCAGTACAAGTTCGAGGCATGTCTTAGAAACGAGATGAAATTATTAGAAAAATGTGAAATGATTATATTATTTCTAATTGATTTATGTTTCTTTTTGTAAACGATAGTACCATTATGTTTTCAAGAATTGTAATATGATGAACATCTTTTATTGATTAGGATGACTTAATATAAATTTATAATTTATAGAATTTTATTATATTAATGTGTAAATTTTTTAATTATATTTAATTTGCATATATTTTAATTTTATCTATAGTGATAATTAATTAATTTAAAAGCATAATGTATTATATTAAAATTATTAACATAAGAGTATAATTTATTATTAATTTAATTGTTTTTGACATCCCAATTTGATATCACTTTGCTAGCTTTAATTCATCTTTTAAGTTTGTAACATTTTCGTAAGTCTATTTACGTGCTTTGGTATAATTTCAAAGAGGATACAACCCCCGACTCAACTCGTGTATGCAAGAGTTTGAACGAAAATTTCCTCCTCCGAGGCCGAGCTAGCTCTTGACCTTTGCTTAAGGCAGGCAGGCAAGGTAAATGGAGATAAGGTAGGTCCGGACCTGTCCTTTACCTCTCTTTTTTCACCTGTCGATCTCAACGAACTGCACAGTAACAAAACAGTTGCCAAAATCGCCCAGCCCTTTCTCTCTCAACCCTTAAAGTTCCTTCTACTTCCCTACTCCTTTACGCTGCTATTATATTATCCCCCAGCTCCAACATTGCTACGCTTCCTTTCTCTACATTATAAACAGTCCTCTTCGCTTTGAAGCTAAAGCTCTTTCATAGTTTCAAGATTCAATCTTCACGCAAATTCAAGATCATACTCACATTTCTTCAACTGCCCTTTTCCTTTTACACCTTTCTCTAACATACCCACCTCAGAATTTTTATACCCATTTCGTTGTGTTTTTGAAATTTGAGTCTCTTTTTCCTTTCACCAAATCCTCTCGTTATGGAGTTATCTGCAGTAACGGGCGCTAGATCCAGCTTCAGGCCACCACAGCAGGACCATTCTGGATTCGATTATGTTCCCCAATTTGGCGAAGCTATCCAGCACTTAATTTCTGTTCCACAAGATAACGCTAGCTCTTTTACCGCTCTCCTCGAATTACCCGCCAATCAAGCCATGGAGCTTCTTCACTCTCCCGATTCAACTCTCGCGACCCCACCTGAACACAACGCCTACCCGTCGCACCACTTCAATGCTAAGTTGATGTTCCCGAGTAACAGTGGCTTAATCGATCGAGCCGCCAAATTCTCAGTCTTCGCCGGCAACAGTTCGCTGGAGACAAGTTCCGTTCCATCCAATTCTAGTGGCAATCTCGAGGAACTTTTGAAGAGCGAGCCGACGGAGACGGAATCCTACCTGAATTCGTCGCCGCAGAAGACGGATAACAAGGCGCTGAATCAGAGGTCGGTAAAGAGGAAGGAGCGAGAAAAGAAGGTGGGGAGATTTAGGGAGCTCAATTTTTATGCTGTTTTTTTACTGATCTATTCAAAATTAGTCTCTAAATTGCCAAAATTCGTTGAATTTGTGTAAATTAGGTTAAAGGATCAACAAAGAAGTGCAAAAGCGCAGAAAACGATAGCTCAAAAAATGGGCAGAACCTTCCATACGTTCACGTTAGAGCACGCAGAGGTCAAGCCACAGATAGCCATAGCCTAGCAGAGAGAGTAATGAACTAATAATCTTAAAGAGTTTAATTAATGTGTTGTTAGTTTATAATTACTCTTATTAATGATGATTTCGACATGGGGGGTTTGTTTGGACAAAATGTATAGGCGAGGAGAGAGAAGATCAATGCGAAGATGAAGCTACTTCAAGAGCTGGTTCCAGGTTGCAATAAGGTTAGTAGTAGCAACAGTTACGTTTCCTTTCTTTCTTTCTCTGTTTGGAAGTGATAATGATTGGGTAATGAGGGCCTAATTAATCATTATATATCATGTTATGTCTATAGAAAGTGTGATTATATGTTTGGATTATGTGCATTTAATTAATGAGTTTGTCATTGTCACCTTTTAAGCAAAAGTTAGTCTTTTGCTTTTGTACCAAGAAAAGTGCCTGGTGGGGCGACAAGTTGGCATACTTGTAATTTCAGCAGCCTAGTGGTGCCATTCTTTTCTTGTATATGTAAGATAGGAGTTTGTTAGGGGGCCATTTTTGAGTTTGGCCTTGTCATGTTTAGTCGTAGAGTAAATTGATCTGTTTTGTCATTCACTCTTTCTTTTAAACCTGATTGCCGCGGCTTCAAGTTTTGGGCTTGAGTAAGAAAAAATTGAAGTTGCTTGTAAAACCTGCTTAGCACCCAGTTCATTTGTTGTTTGCGAACAGTGTAACTATTGTAAAAGTTGATTTTGGAAGATTGCAAACTTGATATTCACAGAGTCCAGTCTTTGTTGGAGAAGACGACATTACCCATGGGCTAGACATTGAATTTTATTGTGTAGAAAATGCTTGGCTGGAATGCCTTGAAGCACGTATTATTTTCTGGCTTTGTTAGATTGAAATTTGGTCCCAGGATCATGGACAAAGGAAATTTTGATCATCATTAATAGTACTAACTTATCTTTTTAAGTTCAGTGTTCATATAGTGGATGATGAAATAAAAGACTTCTTCCAATAGGGTTTGGTTGAACTGAAAAGGGACATGTGATAGTCACTGAATTGATGACTGTAGTGTTTTTTGAGACATTAAACCAGTTAGCCATGTGGCTTCACCATGTATATTTTTCACCCGGTGATGGTGAGCAATTATAACTAATGTTGCAGTCACTGAATTGATGACTGTAGTTTTTTTTGAGACATTAAACCAGTTAGCCATGTGGCTTCACCATGTATACTTTTCACCCTGTCATGGTGAGCAATTATGACTAATGTTGCTCGTGTTTGGATCACCTATTTTATTTCCATTGAGTGACGTATCAAAGACTAGTGAGTAGTTTTTCTTATTTAGGGCTGCTGAATATGGATCTACGTTTCCAGAAAGGTAGAGATTTAATTTCTCACACACATCATGACCTATTTGTATCAGATTCCTACACACATTCCTTGCAGATTATGAATGTCTAAATTTTTTAAAAAAATCTTTTTGAAAATCTCTTTACATGCAAAGACTTCTTAGCTTCATCTTTTGTTTGATTTTACTTGGTCTAATAAGGTTGATAAATTCCTGCTCACTTTTATATTTTATTCACACCAGAAGCTTTTATTGATTATGTTTTCTACATTAGTTTATGTTTCTGTATTATATGGTTGTTTTGGAAACAATCTCTGTACTATTTAGGAGTAAGGTTGTGTACTATTAGACCTTCTCGGATTCCGTGTGTCAACGAGATTTCTATTGAGTATTGTTGTTGTTGTATTATATGGCTGTTTAAGGGGATATTATCTTGTTATGCAGATTACAGGCATAGCATTGGTACTTGATGAAATAATCAATCACGTGCAGTCTCTTCAACGGAAAGTAGAGGTCTTATTTTCTTATTTTGTTACTAATTTTACCTTTTTAGACTAGATAATAGATGTTTAAACTTGAGCACGGTTCAGTCTAACTTTCACGCAGGCAACCTGTTTCTTTTCTTGTTTTTTTTTTCGGAGGCTGGGATCAGTTGTCTAATCTTATCTATTTTGTTTTCTACTGCCTTTTTTCTGTAACAATTTCTATGAAGCAAAGCAGCAAAATTGTTTAGTCTCTTCTTTTTTTTTTTGTGAGCCATATGAGTTGTCATCTTATTCTTCAAAAATTTCTTTGGTTTCAGCTATTATCAATGAGACTTGCAGAAGTCAACCCAAGAATTGATTTCAATCTCGACTCCATATTAGCTGCGGAAGTGAGTTATTGTTCTTACTATACTTAATTGTTAACAAAGTTTGTTATATCGTAAATGCCAATGTGAGAACAGA
Source organism: Erythroxylum incrassatum (assembly GCA_026546855.1). Classification (NCBI taxonomy): domain Eukaryota; kingdom Viridiplantae; phylum Streptophyta; class Magnoliopsida; order Malpighiales; family Erythroxylaceae; genus Erythroxylum; species Erythroxylum incrassatum. The sequence goes on from JANVCL010000007.1 coordinate 957,502, forward strand.
GTAAGGGTTTGAACCTTGTATAGCTGCTCCTCAGTAAAGCTAGTTTTGAGAAATCCTTAATGACTCAAATCTTGAAACATAGTTCATTGTTTTTAGAGGATAAGCTTTTGCTGGTTAATATCTTTTTATCTCCTGGTATTTACTTAACCATTCAGTAAAATGCTTTTTATGGAAATAAAGCAACTAAATTTCTTGTACTATTCTACTGGAATGGTTATTCACCGTTTCACCATCTTTCTAATTGAACTGCACGAGGCCAAGTCTCTGTTATGCAGATTTTAATTGTGCCTGTGCCTCCTTCAATTGCAATCATTAAATTGTCTTAAGATTTCATTATTCTGGCATGCATATCAAACGCTTGGTAATTATAAGAGGCCCTGAAAATTAAACTTTTGTCATTTTGTTAAATGGGAGTTGAATATTCTCTCAGTACAGAATTTATTCAGAGAGAGAGAGTTGGGAATCTGGCATTGAAATACCACAAAAAGTTAGGTATTCTGATTGTTGCGATTGTAAATGCTTTGAACCATTCCTTTGAATTTGCAGAGTGGATCACCAATTGAGAGTAACTTTCCCGGCATGATTTTGCCTATGATATGGTCAGAAGTTCAAGTCAACCAAAATAGACAGCAGCATCAACAAGAATGGCACGTTGATGTGCTCCACCACCCAGTTTGGGGAAGAGAAGAAGATGGTCATAACTTTGTTAATCCAGAGAACTCCCTTCTAAGCTATGATTCCTCAGCTAATTCAGGTAGATCACACTACTTCCTATAATTTCTCCATGCAAGAAGTATGCTCAAACTGTAAAATTATATTCCTGTATTCCTGATTATTTGTTAAGAACCAAAAATGAATAGTGGTGTACAATATTATTTGAAATTTATATATGGTGCATCTTGACACTGGAAATTAGGATTGCCCTGCAGAATTCTTTCAATCTTAAATAAAAAATAGGTATGACCTTTTGTGGTCATCCAGTGAATTTGAGCAGATAAGTTTCAAGCTACAGTTGTGTTTTGAAGCTATTGCATTTTAAATGTATTTTATTGCAACAATGGTATTAACTGGACAGAAACAGTCCAAGAAAATTTGATTATTAACTTCTTTTCAAAAGTATGGAATTCTTTCCTATTGCAATGAAATTTTCTGGTTGTTTATAAGATGTAAAGATTAATACAAATATATCTGAAGATGAATAAGTTTAGATGACAAGACTAACTTTGAGATTGTTATTGTGGCACAGCATCTTTGCACTTGAATCAATTGGAAATGGAGCTGTGAAAGAAGGCAGGGATGCAGCTACTATAGAATTGTAGCTAGTAATGTAGGTATATACCAATTATTAGTAATTAGCAGGAAGCACAACAAGAAAGTGAGGCCTGAAAATTCATATGGGTTTTTCCTATCATTAGGCTTATTATTAATTAAAGATGAGTTGGAAAACCAGATTTCTCTGAATTGAAGACGAGAATTCTCATTTTTACATCGTGTCAATATAGTTAATATAGTATTATGAATATATATGATGTCATGTATACTAACTTGTGAGAGGTATTGAATCCATCCACTACCTTTTACGTATATATATAGATAGATATAGGTATAAGATTGATTGATTGATTGATTATGAATGATCAATTTTATTGTTGGATTTTCTGTTTGAAATGGAACAAGCAATTTTCTCCTGCAATAATGTGTTTTTCCAATGATGCATCTCATCCTCCTCTTCTGTAAACTCAAGTATACCAGAATCTTCAGGAGCGAAAAACTAAGACAAGCAGTTCTTGTGATTCCTATTACCTATTAGTACTTTATGTTTGGACCTTGGCTTTTCAATGATAAGAAACCACTGGTTTTGAAGAGATGGAGACTGGGACTTAAGCTAGATCCTTCCAGCTTTGAGAGTTTGCCTGTGTGGGTGAAATTTTCTAGTTTGGTTTGCAATTTTGGTGACAGAAAATGCTTAGCATGATTGAAAGGCCTTATTATGCTGACAAATTAACTACAAACAAAATTGGGTGAAGCAAAATGGTCTAATGAGCTAAGAGAGGACAATGAGTGATAAGAACCAAGTACGTCAATTGGTCAAGATGCTGGGAAGTAATCCTCCAGCTAATCCTATTGAGGTTGCTACCATTACAATACAGGAGACACGGAATTGGCAAGTTGGGAGATGATGGCGATCCAATCTGACGGTAGCTAATCAGAGGCTTAGAAGTCCAGGGTTATAGGAGCTTGGAATATTACGGGGTTAAATGACCCCTTAAACACAAGATGCGAATAAAAACACAAGGTGCACAGCCCGGTCAGCATAACTCTGGGAAGTCTTCTTCTCGCTCCCTTGGAGTTTGGGGTTTTGCCGAATAGAACTAGAAGTAGACTCATTTGCGGTGCATAAGATCATCTTTTTTTTGGACACCCGCTTTCCGACACTCAATCCAATAGTTATGGGTATCTTCGAGCTGTTTGCTAGGAACTTGTTTGTTGTTCATCGGCACGTTTACTGAGAGAGTAATAGATGCGCAGACTGACTCCCTATTCAGGCAGCACAATCTGACATTGGTGTCACTTATTTTAATTTTACACTTATTAGGTGCCAACGTATCTTATTAGAGAATATGTCAAGTATCTGTTTCTTTAGACTTGTTTTTGTAATCCGGTTTATTCTTTTTTCCTTTATAAAAAAAAATGTCTCTAATTGTTAGAGACATTGGGCCTAATGTAATGTTGAAGTCTAACTGCTTGTTTCGATTGTCTTTGACGTGTGATATGTAATGATTCCAAAGAAAAACTCCTCCTTTCTTTTTGCCTTTAGGGGCCCCATCCCATCCCTTCCCTTCCCTTCCCCTAATTGTAATTGAGTTGATTAACTCGCGCCGCGCGGCTCATAGTAAATTTGGTACCCACCATGCTCCGCCAGCGCCTGCTATCCTCCCTCCGAACCCGAGGCGGTGCCGCCGCTCGACCCGGCCGCTGGTCCACGCCAGGTCACGAGGAGCGCCCTAAGGGATACCTCTTCAACATCACTCCTCCTCCATCTGGTCAGTCTCGTAAGTGGGAGGATTGGGAGCTTCCTTGCTACATTACCAGCTTCCTTGCCATCGTTATTTTGGGTGTTGGTCTCAATGCCAAGCCTGATCTCACCATCGAGACCTGGGCTCACCAGAAAGCCCTTGAACGCCTTGAACGTGAGAAGTTGGATACACTCTCCGGTAGTACGGACTCCGAGTGATCTGATCTGAGCTGAGCCTACCTTTCTCTGTTTTCTGATGGATATCCTTTCTAGGTTCTTTTTCTCACTTCCTTTGTTGATAGTGTGTAGTTGTTTGAATAAGAAAATTTGGCTGATGTTGAAACTTACCTGTTAATTTGGATATTTTTCTATCGGTATAATGAGTTATAACAATATTTGGTTTCTAACCAATGATACCTTGCCGTGTCTTTGATACTGAGTTTAGATGTTTGTTAGGTCTTTTGTTCTGAACACTTGATGGACTTTCATACGAGTTTGTGAAAACATCAGACTGATGCTAGATTCAAATTTCTGTAATTTGCTATTCCTTCCTCATATTATTAACTTTTTTATTTTCTGGGTGTGTCCATTTTCTTTGGGCCTATGTCATGTGATGTGAATTTGAATCCTACCAATTTAAAGCTTTTATGATGTTGGTATCCACATAGTTCTGGAAATTCTTATCATATGAGATTTCATGAAAGCTTAATGCTTACACATGGGATTAGTGTTAGTTTCTAAGCATCTTTTATTATTATTATTTTTTAAAAGCGCTCTAGATAGGATGATATCTTTTGTGGTGGTTACACAAGCAGCTGCTTCTATACTATGCTCTATCTGCTTAAAAAGATTTCAAATGTTGATTTTGGAAAAGGGTAGCATTGAAACATGATAGATGCTCTATGGGATGATTAGAAAGGTAAGGTGCCTGCAGATAGTTGAAATTATAGTTCCAAAAGTAAATTTTGATTCCACTGGCAAGTGATTTCTGGAATGTCCTTCAGAAAGTTGGACTACAAATATCTCTTTTCTGTTTTTGGGTCCTTTGGAGGAAGGGTATTACCAGGCTTGAATCTGTGTTACTTCTATGGTGGAGGAATTGACTACCAGTTTTTCTGATATTATGTATAGGAATCTGTCACTAACTACAGTGCAGTGGAGTTACAGAATGGACCCTGGCATTTACTTGTTCATATAAGAGGTTGATGGCCTTTATGGCAAATTCTGCTTTACCAGATGATGCCTATGTAGGTGGGTAGAAGTATTATTGGTAGTGGTATAGAATTGGGCTTCCTTTTGATTTCTATTTCCTATGTTGTGATTTGACTACATTCATCAGCCAATAACAGTTCCAGTAACCTCTAAATACCATTTTCTATAAAGCTACAAATCTTTGTCTCATATAATCAAGTCAATTTCAATATTGAGGATTCCATTGAATAGACACTTTAACCATGCATAAGCTTTGCTGGAGATATTATGCTGAACTTTGTAAACAGGCAAGTTTGCTTGGGGAACACTGACACTTGAGCTTCTTTGCACCATCATCGTGAGGCTATCAGAAATTTGTTTTGTACTGTATGCTTAGTCGAGCTAATTGTAGGTCCTAGTGTGACATGACATTGAGGTAGCTTTTTTCTGGAGTTTAACTCAAGTTTGTCATTTTGCTGGAGGTCTTTCATATTGAGCAGAGTGAACATTGAGATAGGTCTCAATTCATTATGGCTATGGATTTCAATCTTGGCTATGTTACCCCCTTTGGTATTAGAAAAATGAGCTTCAAATAAGGTCGTAGTGCTACATTCAGTTTTATTCCTAAGGTCTTCTAAAGTGCAATCCCTAATGTCACCTAAGTTATGCCATTAAACCCCTACCATTTTCTAAAATATAGTCCATGCAATAACGTCTCTATTATCTGTTACTTAAATTACGGTTTGGACTTAACTGCATTATTCAAGTGATGTAAAGGCTTGATTACATCCCTATGAAATGGTAAGAGTTGAATTATGTGATTCAAATAACGGGGATTTAAATACAATGCATTAGGGGACAAATTGAATGATATACTAAACATCAGTAAATCACAAATTTTATACAACAGTACTTAGACTTTGTGAACACTTTAGATAAAAGGCTGCTCCAAGTTTCCTTACGTTTGCAGCTTGTCTGCATTCCTTATTCATGAAGCAGACCTTGTAAGCTGTTGTAATTCTTGAATTGCATTCATTGATGCTTCTGGTAATCCCTCATTTCACAGCAACTGGTACACTGAAATCGTAATTTCCTGGTCATACTTTGCTTCTTGGTGTAGGATCAGACACGTTTTAGATAATAATTATGGTATTGTGGTACCAGTTTTCCCCTCCACCCCTCAAATTGTTATCTGGGTGGGTTTAGAGTGTGGGAAAGAAGAAAGTTACCCATATTGTTTATCGGCGGAGCATATACTCGAGGGCCCAAAGTTTCAAATTGTTGGATGCATGTTGCATTGCATCCTATGTTGCATTATACTGAAAACCGTAAACATATCCAAATCGTTGAGACATGTTCTTCTATGAGCCATTTTAATGCATTGTATTACATTTTTGTTTTAAGGTTTTTCATTATTCGTAACGCGAATCTTTTGACGAACCGAGATGAGCTGAAGTGGATTAAGCTTGTAATCATGCATTTTGTCTTCTTGTGCAATCTTTTGTATAAAACTGATGCCTTCTTAATCTGAATTCTGTAAACATCCATTGGTTGATGATGAACAAGCAACGCACCTAGCAGGGAAATGGGAAATACACAATTACATGTTAAGAGTTGGCAGACTCTAATAGTTACCAAGTCTTCTGTAAGCCTTTTTCTTGTGGATTTTGTATTGGGATAGAGTAGTTTACTTTCTAAATCAATAATTTGGTTTGCATACAACTAACATTTCTTTTGGAAGAATTCTGTTTTCGTCTTTCGATCTAGCAAGTCTCTAGGAAAATGCTGACATATGTTCCAAATCACCAATTTTAGGTGTATCCATTTATCTAGTTCTTGCGGAAATAACTAGAGTAGACATCATATCATATATGCACTAATGAAAAGTTACGTGTTACGGTTTTTGAAAAGGCATGATTCTTCCTAGATTAAATTTCTCTTCCAGACTCGTAAAACTTGGAATTCATCATGTCTATAAACTTGTCCATCTTTGAATCTCATAAACTGGAGTTGTCTTGCTTTTTGTGGGCTTAGGTTCTCATGTTATCATTCTATTTTTAATTCTCATGTTATCTACTTCGTTCCCCTGATTCTTTGCCAAAATCTAAATACTACACTTCAAACCCCAAAGCTTGTCATTAGGGATGGCAACGGGGCGGGTATGCCATCCCCGTACTCGGCCCATGAACCTGCCCCCACCTTCATACCCGCTCTCATCTCCGTCAGAGATTTTTTGGC
>JANVCL010000007.1:969593-1004479 GCA_026546855.1 Erythroxylum incrassatum
ACTATATTCATTCTCATTCCTATTCCTATTGTCCTCTATGAATCAAGCGCCCCCTGAAGTTGTATAACATCTTGTCCTTTACATAAATGAAAAAAAAATATAACACTAGAGCGACAAGAGAATAGAAGAGAGGAGAGAGGGAGGGCAAAGAGGACAAGCCTGAACGTAAGAAAGGAGAGAAGGACCTTAATATTCTTAGTTAATGAAATTTAAAGTAACTAGACAGTCCAGAATTGTTCACGAATCCTAGTTTGAAGCTTCACCATTGCAGCTCTAAGAGAGAACCCAAATCCCAATGACCAATGCATCACAAAGAAGCCCATCCTGACAGCGACTACAACTTTGAGAGAGAAATTGCACTTTAAACTCAAAACAATCACCTTTATTTACCCAGAATTGGAAGAGATGAGACGTGTGAAGAGACGATGAAGAGTAAAGGCAAGGAGAGTGTTTTTAATTTCTAGGAGTTTAGGTATATAGACCGATCGGTTCGTTAATAAACCCGCTAGTTTTTATATATACAAGTTATTAAATGAAACCGAACTAGACAGCTAGCCGATTCAAACTATTTTTTGTCAAAGCGATCGGTTTGATTTAATTTTTAAAATATTAGTTAATTCATGAATAATTTTGGTGATACTGCCATCCAAGGTTATATAACTTTCATCCATTTTGTAATGCTTTCACTGGGCTGGAAGAAAAGGTCTGCAATTTGCTTAGCTTGAAGTTGCTTTCTTTCCTTTTTTTTTCGGCTTGTGTTTAAGCACGTATAATAACACAAGACAAGTATCAAATCTTTAAATAAAAAGAATTCAAATTGTATAAGATGCTAAATCAATCTTTAGTAATGGCGCCAAAAACTTTTTGATAAGTTTTATAATAAAACTTTCAATACCACAAGTATACGAATCGTAACTTGTAGTACTAAAGACATCATTCCCACGAAGATTAATTATACACCTAACAATTTGAATAATTTTTTAAGTTATTAAAACATTAATTGAATTAAAATAAATTACTCAAATTGAAATAACTAATAAAATAAAATAATTGAATAATTGAGCTGCCACCAAGAATGAATATAAGCAAAGCTGAAAACTTAGAAAATAGTCTATCTATTTTTGGTCTCCCTTTATTTTGTTAATTCAATTTATTGTTCATCTTAGATATCCTAAAGTTTTGATTACCTCAAGATCGAATTAAGCAATCTCAATTGAAACTAATAATAACATAATTGTAGTCTTTCAATTCACAAAACTACTCTTAACTATTTAATTGGATTTGAAGCAATACTAAGAAGAATTAATTTTACAATTAAGATATCTCTTCAATTGTTGATTAATCTGATAATTGCAAGTCTATTAAGCCACCAAATCTTGTTGCGAACCTTAACACAAATAACTTGATTCGCTCTTTCGATTTATTATCATGTATAAGCATAAAAATTATCACACAACATTGATAGACGTATTGCATTCAAGAATAAAGTTTAACAAACAATTCAAGAACAATACCCATAATCATGTTAAACATGACAATTCAAATAAGCATTCAAGGCAATGAAAGACATAAAGGGAAAAGAAAGAAAATCTAGTTGGAGTCTTAATCTGGAAATATGGAATTCTTGAAGTTCTCCTTGATGTCTCCTCTTAATCTTCTTTTAATCTGGTAGTTGTTGCCTCTTTTGCTGCTTTGTTGTCTCTAAATAGTACTTGAGGCTTTTAAGTTTTTCCCACTTAATTTGATTCCAAAAAAGCCCCAAAATTTCAAAACTTAAAAATTCTCGCGAGCTCCTTATCATGATGGTGATGATCGTGACAGATGCTATGAACACGACATGGTTGCATGCATCTTAGATTTTCTCTTTTCTTCACATATTTGTTTCCATATACTCACAAACATATCAAAAAGCTCTTAAAACATAAAATTAATATCAAATTCTTGCCCAAAACTAATTCAACACTTAGAACATATACAAACATTAACAAGAACACAATTCTAAGCCTTAAAACTAATCAAACACTTAGAACACATACAAACATTAATATGAACATAATTCTAAGCCTATATATTTGATAATCATCTACACTTAGAACACATACAAACATTAATAAGAGAAAAATTCTCCTAGAACACATACAAATGTTAATAAGAACACAATTCTAAGCCTTAGGACTAACAAACACTCAGAACACATCCAAACGTTAACAAGAACATAATTCTAAGCCTATACAAATGATAATCATCTAAGAAACACTTCAAAACACACTTAAACACCTAGAAAAACATATTATAATCTACACCTATAAACATCCCCGTATTTAAACCTTTGCTTGTCCTTAGGCAAAATTGAAGATACAAATAAACAAAACATATAAAATATAAACACCCAATCATGTAAAATGCAATAATTGTATAATGACATCAAATCTTATTGAATTAACTTAACCTCAAACATCAATCACTCAAATAGTTCCAACTTACTAAATTATTCCTTTCATGTTTAAATTCTTTGATTTGAATATACATATCAACCAAAATATTGATACCTTATTCATTCATCTATGACACTTGTAAGCATGCATTTATTATTATTGATCAATTAAAAAGGCAAATTATCACTAAGTATTCTTTCATGAAAAGTTTTACTATTTGTAAAAGATTAATAGGTCTTATTTATTGTGATACCATTTTAAAATTTTCTTTAACAATAACCTAGCCTTTTGACAAGAAGACAAACACCTTGTCATAAATATCCCTAAATTACTCAACTATGTGATATTTTTTATTTAGCTTAGTTGCAGTATCATTCTAGCCTTTTCATGCGAAGACAAACATTTTGTTGTGAATGCCTCCAGTTACTAAACTATCTTATAACTCTCAACTGACTACTAGTTCTATTCTTAACCCAATTTTCTTAAAAAGGTTTAGTAAAATAGGAATTTTATTTAACATGTTTTTATTTAATTTCTTAGCCTACTTCATTTCTTGTTAGTTAATCATTCTCATAAAAGGATAATAATAATGCTAACTATTGTGATTGAGGAGTTTAATTCTAAATGTATCCAAACAAGTGTCATAAAGTGAAAAAATTAATGTCATATCCTAATTAACATGCATATTTATTTGAAAGACACTTAAAACACAAAATTTACAAGTTACTATGCCTTTACAATTTAAATGATCATATTAAAAGGTAAACCAATTCCATTCAATTCATGTCATTGACACATTCATATAATGCACACATTCATCAACAAAATGTTCACACATTGCCAACCTAATCAAACCCAACACAATGAAAATGTCAAGTTCACGCACAAATGATATGCCAATGCATAAATGTCCTTACACTTGAATAATACATTGTCTTCAATATGAGAAACAAAATAATATAATAAAAAATAAAGAAAAAATAGAGTTAGAAGACTTATGGTGATTGAGATGGTGATGGTGTGGGTGATCAAATTTGGACACCTTGAATTGTAAAATATTTAGGCATTTCTTCGTGTCATACTATTGTTGATGCTGATGGTGCACAAGCTCCTTCATTTGCACCTCTATGGTGTCTAAATAACAATTCATGTGCTTGTTATTTTTTTCATTTGGTTAACCACCTTCTGTCATCCTTCTTCTTCTTCCTCCTGGAATTCTTCATTGGATGAGACTTCTTGTTGGTATTATGTCAGAGCAAAACTATATTTCACCTGTCCACTCTTGTGTTTCACTTGTGATTTTGAGTTGATAACTCAAAGTTCCAAACCGTGGCATTCCAAGATAAGTAACTATTGTTTGAAAAATGTGAGTAGATGTTAAAACTCAAATTTTAGGATCCATGCACCAAAGAATAAATACATCCTTTCGAGAACACTTGTTACTTTAATTTTTTTCAAAAACAGTGTGACATATAATTTTATGTAATAACTAAGGTTTAGGAATAAGAATAACATTATTATGTCAATTTTTTGGAGTCAAATCATCCAACCCTATTAATTTCATCTAATATTTGTCAACACAAAACTTTCCATGTTTTTAATAATTTTTTATTTTGGAAAATCACAAATTTCTTCCATAATATAATAATCTACATTATAAGGGTTTCCACACAATCTAAACCAAAATTATCTATTTTTAGTGGCTCAAAATGTAAATTTGTGTAAAATTCAAGAGTTAAATCCTTATTTATAGGAAATCAAAATGAATAAAATTTTCCCAATGAATGTTTATGCTCAAAGCATCAATCTTATCTTTCAAACCTAGATTTTCTAAGATTGTAAAATGAAAATAATATGGTGTTGTAACAATTCTTGAACGGATGGTTTGTAATTTTGTACTTTCTTCTTCCAAGAAGATAAAAAAAGGCACTCTAAAATCCTTAGCTCTGTCACGTGCACCATCACTCAATACTTTTGTTTTTCCTTTTGATGTTGAGCGATTTGTGATTTGCTTAATTCTTGGAGCCATAACTGACTATACATAACCTGCAAAAACAACCAAGAAACACAGAATAACACCAAAAAATCTAAGAGAGAAAAGTGTAGAGCTTATAAAACCCACTCAAAAGATGTAGGCTTACATTTGTGCTAAGAAACTAGCTCAAATTGAGAAAAAGGTCAAAGTCCTTAATGGCAAGAGAACAAGAAGTACTAACTATGATGTTATAGAGGAAAATATATAATAATGTTAACTTAAGAGAACCTCTATCAATAATATGGAGATACTAGATTGATAAAAAAAAGAGAAGATCATAGTTATTGATTGTTAAAAAGCTATAATGATCTATAACTTCCTTCTGAAAGCAAAAAGCTCAAGTTCATTGGTTAATGGAGGGAGATAAGAACATAAGATTTTTCCATTATTCAATGAAAGATAGGACAAATATTAATAGGACTAGCTCATTCACTAGGCTAGATGGTAAAGGAATTACTTTTTAATAGATCTTTAAGGAATAAGTTTTTTTTCAAAAGATCATTCGATATATATTAATTAGCAATAGTTAAATGAGAGCACTTGCTGAGCTCCTTTATCAACAACTAATTTAAAGATAAGGAGATAAACTTCTTTAATGGCCTTTTCTGTTTATAAGATATTGAACCACTGGTGTTTGATTTAAGTGTCACTAAGGCTCTAAGATCTGATAGACTTTATAGGTGCTTCTTTTAAAAAGCTTGGCTTCTAATTAAAGATATGGTTATTGGAGCAATTTCATAATTCTTTAATAAAGGTAAAATTTTAAAAGAGATCAATAAGACCTTTATTTGCTTAATTCCTAAAACTCATAACCATGGTCTCTTAAAAAGTACAGACCTATCTTATATTTTAACTTCATTAATAAAACCATATATAAATTATTGGCTATAAGATTGAGGTAAGTGATGAGCCTCCTAATAAGTGATAACTAAGGAGCTTTCGTAGAAGAGAGATAAGTTGGAGACAATATGCCAATAGCTTAAAATTTATTCGAGGGATACACTATGAATAATTCGTTAACGAATTATGTAATAAAGATGGAATTTCACAAAGCTTTTGATATAATTAGCTTCTACTTCATTAAACAACTTTGAAGTATTCAAATTTCTTAGAAAATTCAGTAACTACTTGAATACTTACTTAAAATCTACATCCTTTTATGTTCCAATTAATAGGGAATCAACTAACTTTTTTAAGGAAGGTAGAGAATTAAGACAACGGGACCCAATGTCCTTTATTTTTTCACTTTTTATATGGATGCATTGAAAAGACTAATTAAGCATAATATCTCTTGACAAGACTAATTAAGCATAATATCTCTTTAGACTCAAGCATCCAATTCCACAGCATATGCAAGATACTATGTTTATTTAGCCTATCATTTACTGATGATTTACTCCTTTTTTCTAGAGCATATTATAGATTAGTAATATCCTTAATGAACTCCTTACACATTTATAAAGAACTTTCAAGGCTAGCTATTAATCATAATAAGCATCACATGATTACCCCAACCAACACTTCCTACCTTGCTAAATGGCTTTCAAGAATATCAAGTCTACAAGTTAAAGACTGCTCCTTCACTTACCTTAGCCTTTAATTACCAATTAAGAGACTCCTTTTAGATAATGCCTTCTCTTAGTTAAGAAACTATAGAAAAGAATAGGGATTCAGTGCAACATGGATCTTTCCTATACAGGTAGACTATAACTAATCAATTCAATTCCAAATTCACTTCACATTTATTTGCCTACTTATACTTTCCTTTCTAAAAGCTTAACTAAGTCAATAGTTAATGAGAGACTTGATGCTAGACATATTGGAAAAAGTAATTCTAAGGTTAGATGGAGTGAAGTTTGTAGACTAATTAAAGAGGGTGGGTTATGTTGGACCCCGATTTCTGAAGCCCAACCTCGATATAAGATCATGAAGCTTGAAGTTTGGGCCTAAGGGAAGAATTTACACTTGGAAGTTGAAAACCTTTCGGAACCAAGGCAAGTTCACCACGACAAACATATGGGAGAAATCCTATATGTTCCCTTCGGGTGAAGATTGCTGGTCACCAAATCAAACAAAAAAATATTTTGCCATGGCGAAGTTTGTCAAAAATCACACCGAATTACCCTTACATCAATCCTAACCTTACTTTCACTCTTGATTGTCCCAATTTCACTTCCTTTAATGCAACATCAATTCATAACAATTCATCTACTAACATTATTTCATCAACTCTCAATTCTCAACTCATTTGACTTGTTACATTTTACTACATCTCATCATTCATAATTTCTATGTTTCTTTTCCATAACATCTCACTTATATATCAACAATTCATGTGCAAAATTCATCATCTCAAATCAATAACTTCCTTAGTTATACCTATTTTTAACTTAACCTTATCCATACATAAACTCATATTTTCACTCAACATCATCCATACATAATTCATAATTCATTAACATCAAAAAATAAGAATTTTCTTTTTTACAAAGTTGTAATGACATTTTCAACCATAATACATCAATGTCTCAAAACCCAAAAATACATAAGATACTTAAAGTAATAATACTTGAAATGCGATTAAAGCCTCATGATTACAAAATTTAGCTTAAAATACAAAAATATGCAACTTGGAGTGATGCCTTGCCTCTCTTTCACTCCATCTCTTGCTCATCACCTGAAGGTGGGAACATAATAGGGGTGAGTTTAAAGCTCATGGGTAACAAGTTTATAATCGAGAAACAAGTAAAGTCACTGAACCTTTTCATAACCATAGTAATTCCACATTTACAAATCATAAAACACTTATTTCATGAAATTCTTAATTTGTCAAACAATTCATAATAGTACAAATAATGTATGCATCAATCTTGTCAAACACATCATGAGCACATAAGCACATCAGAATGGTTTGAGAGGTTCATAAATAGAACAAACTAACACATTCTCATATAATAGTCTTGTGTAGTCGTGAATAGAACGAACTAACACAATCCCACTTAGTGGTTTTATGAGTCGTAAATATGAGGAAGTCCTTGAAGGAGCTCCATACCACTAGCGGGCAGGTGGAAGAAGCCTTTAGTCGAAGTGCACTTGACATATAAAATGGACCAAACCAAACTCACATAGCATATAATTCATGACTTGATAACAGATTGCCCAAATGGCAACATTTCGCAAACTTGTTTTTCATGAACATGCAATTTTTTGAAAAACCCTTTCATTTAGAAATTCATAATTCATCAAAAAAATTCACTTACTAAGCATATAGTAAATTCTCAAATCATTAAAAGAGGAATAAATGTAGCATTTATGATGCAATTTAAATCATTAAACTTCCTTGATTCGAAGAAAACATTTAGTGGCTTATTTACTCTATTATAAACATGTACCCACCTTAATTTCCTTGCTTATAAGCTTGCTTAGGGATGTCTTTCCTCTTGCTCCTCTTGCCTCTCTTGCTTTCCTTTAACAATGATAACAATCCTCATTCAATAGGAATTCAAATTTGAGAACTTATAAAGCACATGCACTGAGATAAATTCTAAATACTCAAACTCTTCCAAAAGTACAGACCTTCGGGTCAATTTTACATGATCATTATGATCAGGTAAATGACCACATTTGTTAACACTTTCTTCTAAAAAATGTTTCTGATTGACTTAAGTTTCTAATGACTCTAAAATTATTCAATTTGGTTCAGTAATCTAAAAGTTATACCCCAAACAATTTCGGACTCTTCTTATACTGAAACAGTATTCTATGCCCAAATTACATCCAAAAATTGAAATTCTTAGAGACTGAATTGGAACTTTATTTCTTTAGACAACTTGTATCCCTACGTCTCTAGTTTACTTCAAATTAAAAATCACTCCATTTGGATAACAACAGAAAAAGTTATGCCTAAAATATCAAAACATGTTCAAATTGTGTAGTAAAAACTTCGTCGTGGCCAACTTGTTTTTTTCAATTTGGCTGCGGTGAACCACAGAGTTGACTACGGCGAACTTTCGCAGAAACTCGACTCTTCTCTCAAATTTTTCTAGATTCTCACTCTTAACATCTTACACCTAACACATCTTATACAAAAATCATCCTTTCTACTTCATTTTTAACTTCATTTCAACTCAATATCATTCACAAACCAACCAAAAAGATTAAAACATTTTCATATACCATTCATAAACAATTTCCTACACACATTCAACTTCATTTTCAATTTCATTTAACTTCTAAATATCACCAAACGTGCATCATTCATCAAATCAAGAAGAATCATACTTATACTTACTTGATTTAGCTTCAAAGTCCTCAAACTCTTCAAGATCTCCAAAAACCCTAATTTTTCTCTCCCTTCTCTCTCATTTTCATTCTTCTCTTTAATTTTCGTGCTTCTCTCTTCTCACACAAGACAACAATTTTTTCTTTTTCTAATTTATACTCTTAATGGATGTGAAAGGTCCACTTTGACCTTCATCCTTATAGCCTTTTAACCTTAAGTGTCCTGCCAAAAATGCCCTTATACAATCTTAAGCCATTAATACTTTAATTCCGTCAATTTACCTATGTCATAAAATCTTACCAACATTAACATAATAATTGACTCCATAAAATAATCCATCAACCTCATAATTCATTTAAATCATGCTTAATTTCAATAAAATAATTAAAAAATCGGGCCCTAATAGGTTAGGAATCACACAAATTAGCTTATGTAATATGGTGTTTATAGGGAAAAGGTTATACAATTTATTGGAGAACATGATGGATCAAGTGTATATATAGATATTTTCTAAGAGATAAAATATTTTGGGAAGTAAAGGCAAGACCATCATTTTCTTAGTTCTGGACGCAACTATTGAAGCTTATATGAAGTTTAGTTAGAGAAATCAGACGTATAATTGGTAATGGTGAAATGGCTTTCCTATATGATGATAATTAGAGCAAAGTTGGTCCTTTAGTTTAGACTCAATTGATGCCTTATATTTAGAACAAGTTCCCTGTTAACAACAAGTTAAAGGCTTGGATTATATATAACTAATAGATTGACTTCTTAGTCAAAAACCATCTTTAGCTTGGTCACTCTTTAGGTCAATTAAAAAATAATCAATATAATGACTTATTGAGGAATAAAAGAGATGTTAAGGCATAGACTAAGGTCGTATGAAAGACAACCTTAATCCCTAAAGTTTCCTTTTTATTGTGGTTAATTGATAAAGAGAAATTGGAAATAATGGACAAGTTGAGGTATTATTGATTGCAAAACCAATTCACTAGTTTTACGCTCAAAACTGGAAGTATAAGGGGTGTAACTTGTAGCAAAGAACATATATCGATCCCTCAGAGAGTGTGTTTAGACATTACTTAATTCAGGCTGCTTTGTTTAAGAACCAATTTTAATAAAAATAAATTGAAAAGTTAAACTAAAACAAATAACTAACAATGAACAAATGATAAAGCAAAAGTGCAAAAACTTAGAATTCAATATTTAACAATTAGAGATCAATTTTTTTCTATCTTATCTCCCTCATACCTTGTTAATTGAATTGTGCCTTACCTAAGATGTCATAATGTATTAACTACCCCCTCTCAAGGTGTAATTAATTGTCCTTAGCCAAATTAAATGGAAATGATTAAGGAATCCTCTCAATCTACAAAATCAATCCACCAATTCAATTAGTTATGAAATTATCCTATAGGTAATCAACTAATTAGCCAAGATCTCTCTCTAAATAATCAATTAACTTGATGAATGTAGGTCTATAGAGCGTCAATTCTCATTGTACAGCCTTACACAATTTACCTTACTCAATTTCTCAATCTATTGAAAGGTATAAGCTTAACATTCATATAAAGCATCCTTCATTCAAATCAACAAAGTAGGAGTTCAACAAGTAGTTCAAAAGTAATCTCTACAAATTACTCAGCCACTCATAATGTCATTAACATCCTCAACAACGAAACAATCCATAAGAAAGACGCTATAAGAGAAAAACGAAATAAGAACTAAATGAAGCAAGTTCTTCCTCTTCTTTGCCCAAATATGGAAAATCTGGAGTTGGTGTGGTCTTTGCCCAATTTGGAATGGAAATTTTGATTCTCTACCTTTCTCTAAGCTCTAAATATGTTTTTTAGCTCAAGGAGGCAAGGTCTCACGACCCGCCTTCAGCCTTAGGGGATTTTTGCCGTTATATAATCATAAGCACCTAAGAATAAGTGAAACTCGGGTGTCTCTTCGGATGCTAATTCCCACGATCGTGGGTTCTTATCTTACAATTCCTCCACATCTCTTCTCTTCTCTTGGTCCCAAGCTCAATCATAAAGGAGGCCACTCTCTATTCCTACATCAAAATGATCAATTCTTACCCTAAACCATCATCAAACATAAAAGAACAACCATAAAGATCAAAATAAATAAAAACATATAAAATAAGTCTTAAAACACAACAATAATAACCTATTATGCAAGAAACACATACCAAATACTTGGAAAAACACACACTAATACACAAATATCAACTTCCTCACACTTAAATCTTTGTTTGTCCTTAAGCAAAATCAAACACAACCAATCAATTCCATCACTTCTTTTTCACAAAGATCAAAACATGCAATCACTCAAAGTTTGGCCAACTCAAATGTCAATCTACTACACAGATCATGGCTAGTTTTCGTTAGTGTACATAAGCAAACTCAACTTATGGAACCATCACTCAAAGATAAGTATAAATACAAAATGAATCTTCCTCACAGTTTCACTCATTTCTCTCAAGTTGATGGTTAGTGTTTCGTTCAAGCTCCCTACAGGAAACTACACTACTATAGGCTTGCTAATACACCAATTCTCCTTGACAATGATTACGTGCATAAATAGATCAAAAGGACTTGCTTCGGGTTGTAATGTGGTAAAGGTTAAGGTAGGACAAATGAGGTAAAGGGTTTAACACAAGCATTTATAAAGTAAGAAGTGAACAAAGGGATAACAAAACATATTTCTAAGATACACAAATGTAATATGCTACTACTCCATACTTATTGATGCTACTAAAATGTTCTTCCTTTTTTTTCATATAATTGAAGAAGCAATGAACAAAATAACAAGTTAATGTAATATGATCTGAGAGTAAAAGTATCACTCAACTCATATTGGAAAAAAATGTAGCAAAAATCCCAAATTAATGCATCACTTAATACTTTACTAAGCTTATGAATGGGTAGGCTAATGGGGTTTCGGGTTTTAAAATGTGGGGTCTTTTCAAGAAACAAAAGGGATAAAGCTCAACAAGGGCAGCAAGTGATAATAAAAGGTAGGTCATTTAAGCCAAAGGTTAACACAAAACAGGCCTTAATCATCTTTATGAAGCATGCATCTAATAGACTTAAACCGATTCAAAGCAAGTTCTGAAGGTAAGAACCTAAGGAAGCATCACACAAACAAAGAAATAAAATGACTATAGATGGAGTCATATAGGCTTAATCCTCACATTGTCTCAAATGAAAATTCATTATGCATTGCTACACTACCTCGTTGCTCAAGTGTCAAATTCTAAGTAAGCTTATGCAACCAACTACGTTTCATCACTCAATATGGTTTACTCTCTACTAAAGTAGCCTAATCCAACTTCAAACATGCATTCAATCTCATTCCAACTAGCATGACTAAATCTCATTGCAAAACAAATCAAAATGATTCAAGTGTGGTTTCATTGCTAACACAAAACAACATAAAACAACAACCTAATATGCCTAAAACATGCATCCTAATTAACAAAATGCAAATAGTGACTAAAACAAACTAAAACAATGCAATTGACAAAGCAATTGTCACCTCCCCATACTTGGACAACACATTGTCCTCAATGTGACAAGGCAATCATAAAAGGAAACTCAAACACAAAACACAACATTAAACAACAAGCAAGTAAAACAACTAATAAGGTAAATAAAACAACGTAAAAAGTAAAGGGTAAGAAAGCTCATGGAGATTGTGGTGGCGAAGGTGTAGGGGAAAGGACTTCAAGGTTCTTCATCTGGATGAACTTGAGGATTTTTTTTTGATGTACCGTTGCTCCTTATGCACTTGATCTCACAAATGCTTAGATACAACTCTAGAACTCCTTTCTTTAACATACAATGTAGTAAGGACTTATATCATGCTCACATATGTATGAATGTAGTGAAGCTCTTTAAAAAGCTTCTTAAGACTCTCTTTACCACCAAAGGTACTTCTCACAAATGACATATTTATACTTATAACTTTTATTGCTATGTGTTAGGAACAAAAAACTAGTCATTACAAACTTATCATTATATTATTAGAAGTAAAAACTAAACCTTGCAAGCTAGCTATTAAGAAACAAAAAACTAACTGTTAAGATTAAAAAAAACTTCGAAGCTTTTAAAGAGTAATCAAAACAATCAAAACCATTTGAAAATTTTGACATAAACACATTCAAATGAGTTTGTCTCCTAAAATGTTTTGATGTTCAAGAACTTTTTTTTCAAACTTAGCAATAAAATTCTTCATGAGTATGAAATATTTATACATTAAGTACACAATATGTAAGGTCTATCTAATGTTGAGTTCCAAAAATATTCAGATGGCCAAGATAAGGGTTAAAAAGATTTTGCTTTAATTAATTACATATAAAATAATTCCAATCTTCTTTGATTTTGGTACACTTGAATTTTTATTTTTATGAGTCTCTCTCAAAATAAATTTGTACTTAAAATTTATTCACTTTGTTTATCATTTAGTCGCTCAATTGATTCTTTTATCCTTGCGTTAAATTTAATCATTTACATTATTTGATTATGTTATAATGGAGTTAATATTATCACAAAATTAAATTTATTAATGACAATACATTTAATGCTATTGTCTAAATTATACGCTAAGATTTTACTTGTTTTAACATTGAAAATAATGTTTAGTGTGACAATGTGATATGTAATTTAACGAGGCAAATTTATAGTTTTAAACTATAAGAGGTAAGAAAACACATATTTTGAAGTCTTTAACATTTTATTTTTTCTTATTATATTATATATAGTAAATGGTGAAACAAAGAAGAGGTAGTTAAGTGTTACTTAAACCTTTTCTTTTTATAGTATTATCTAGGAAGTGTGAAAACAGAGGCGGTTAATGGTTAGAGTATGAAAGGGGTAAAGAAGTAATTTTGCAGGAATGAGCATTTGGGCGCCTATGGGAGAAAATTTGAAAAATTAAGCACTGTGTGTAACGATCCAACAATTATAAGGCCGCCCTTATCATGGCTTTGAAGACATGCCACTATTCGCTTCTCTCTCAACTCTCTATTCTTCTTCTCCTTTGCAGGTAAAGTAAAGTAATAGTTTGCAACAGCTATAATGCCGGAATCCAGAGACAGACTATCGAGGCCTGTTGACATTGCTGCACTTTTTGCCAGTCGCCGCTCTGGGTCTTCGGGGATTTACCACGACCAGCCTGAGCTTGACTTTGCTCTCTTTGGATCTCCACGTCCTACTTCGGTTGCAGCTGTTGCTTTCCCTAGAAGGGGTGGTTTGACCACTCCCAGACACCGGAGCTTTCGTGGGTCTCTGGCGACTGGCCGAGAAAATATTAGCGTTGGGAGTGGTCGGAGAGGACGGCCGGTTCGTGTGTTACCTCACTGGTATCCAAGAACCCCTCTCCGAGATATCACTGCCGTTGTTAGGGTATGCTCTGTTTTCCTTTTGTTGTTGGTGTTTGGATTCGACAGAAAATGAAAATAAAATACAATACGAGTCTTTTGTTTGGCAACTTTATAACTGATTCACCCTTTCATTTTCCTTTCCCTTTTTATTTCTTCATTAAATGCTTAACTAGGCTATTTTTTACAATCGAAAATGAACATTCCCGTGACGGAACTCGGTTCTTTGATTCAACTTCTAGTATCTGATAATGGCTTCGTTATGGACTGGTAACCATTTCTCTTTGTTGGTTAATTTTGCACAGCAGGGTTCTTGATTCTAAGTGTGAGTTTCTTGGGTGGTTAAGTTCTGTTGGATCAACCTAACCGTATCTTAATCTTCCAGTTGTTGCCTGTAAAACTTTTGCTTCTGTTTATGTATTTTATTTGTGGGTTTCAATTTCAACCTCTGGAAATAAAATTATCTCCAACCTTTTAGACCGACGCAATTATCTTAATTTCGCAGTCAGAAATTTCCTACTAGATTGAGCAGTTGTGCTTGGTTATACAATCTATTAAACTAAAACCTGAGTTTAAGTTGATTGCATTTGAGCAGGCCATTGAAAGGACAAGAGAAAGATTGGGAAGAAGCGAAGGCCAAGAAACTGGGGGCCCAATAGCCCAGGATCACCCAACTCCAGGCTCATCTTCTGCTCCTGATGCTCATCTCGAGCACAGCAATACCATCACGACTCCTTTACCAACTCTTGGACTCAAGCGATGCCCTCCTACAGTTGGGAAAGTGCCCATGATTTTACTTGACATCACGAATCAACCCTCTGTGGATTCCGAAGCACTAACTCCTCAGAAAAAACTACTCAACTCCATCGACACAGTTGAGAAAGTAGTAATGGAGGAGTTACAAAAGCTGAAGAGGACTCCGAGCGCTAAAAAGGCAGATAGGGAGAAAAGGGTCCGTACTCTTATGTCAATGCGGTAGGTGGATCATCTTCTGATGATGTTTCGTTTTTGCTTCACATCAATTCTTGTGGAACCACATGGAGTAGAGGAGCAGGATCTTTTGACATGGCTGTGTGGAAGTTGATCATCTACTGGTGATTGCTTCATCTAGAGATTGATCATCTCTGATGATCTTGGCAGAGTCTGGAGCTGACATACTTAAATCAGTTTCTTGAATTGCGTAGTGGTTTGCCTTTTCACATCTTGCTGATGGCTATATAGTATGATTTTACTCTTGGTCTGATTGCAATATTGTTGCACAAACTTTCTTTTCTCTTTTAATCCTTCATTTTCTTGAAGGACATCTGTAGTTGCCTTACTCTTTAAGGTGTCTAGGATTTGATCATGGTGTACTGTAGTGATCTGATGTACATAGAGGATTTAACAATAGTTTCATGGCGCATTAGATTGTTTCTGCACAAGTATCAATCAAGTATGGCAAATAAGCATCAGTTCTATTCTTGGAATCTTTCTTATGATGCCCTAGCTATTATTAATCTATAAGAAAAAACTCTAGGCAATATCTAAATCAAGTTACTTATTGCGTATTGCGGTTTGGTTTGATATGATGGAATGATTATTTATAGAAAATGTTATTAACTGGACTTTAACAGTTAATAATAATGAAAAGTTACACCTTTTTAAACTCATTAAGTATGTCCTTTTATTGTCATCTTCATTCACACATGAATTTAGTTAGTAAGATTTCTGCATCATACTTATCCAATAACCCGACTAGTATATAATGAGCGTATATTGCATACAATTGTTTGGAATATATGACTTCTGGACTAATGAATTGATCCTTAAGTGGAATTAGTATGCGATACCATAGATCATTCATTCATTAATCATTGTCCCATTCTCATTATTTAAATATTTTATATTCATCATGCCTTTTACATAAAAAGTGGCTCCTTTGAATACATTGATGGAATTGAAATGATCTTGTTTCCTAGTCCTTTGAATTAAATTAACTTGCTTTTCTAAAATGTTTAGTATTTCGAATCATTTATGATTTATAGTAATATTCTAAGATAGTAAATATGAATTCAATTCTTTGGAATTAGAACTTGAGTAAAAGGGTACTTTAAATTTGAGGTTCATGTAGTTTTACAAGACCATCACATAATATAAGTTGAGAATATGACTTATATTATTCTTATTGGTCAAAAATGCACATATGGTATGATTCATGTGTTACAGTATTGACTCTTTTTTATTAGAGTGTATGTCTTTCCTTTAATACTATATAGATGATAATTTAAGCATACCTAGTGCTTAACTTAAGTCTACCTGTTTATTTATTTAATAGACCCTTCAGAACTTACATTTTTCATATTAAGACAAATTGGGTGAACAAATCATTTCTTTCAATTATGTCATTACTAATAACCTCTTACACCCTTCAATGTACTTTACATAGACAATAGTGTTTTAAGAATCGAGCTCTTGTTTATCACTTAGATAAATAACTTAAAACTTATCTCATCTCCATTCCAACAAAATAATGAAGGCAATCACTTGTGTGGGAAAGTATCTCATATTTGTTAACATACTTTTTGTATCTATAATTGAAATTTCAACACTCATTTAACATTAATTCTAAAATAAAAAAGCTTAATTCAAAATCAAGCACTCATATTTCTAAAATTGAATTTTTATTTAAAATTTATTCTAGAAAATGTTGTTTAATTCTTAATTAAACATATATTGCATCAAGTACTTGATGACAAACAAACTATTATCATTGATAACATGTATCATGATTAGTCACTAGACTTATTCATTTCTCTTTGTGCTACTATGCCGTTGACATACTTATAGTTGATATCTATATGTTTGATTTGATATTGATATTGATATTTAAGGTCTCTAGTAATGTCTTTCAATGTACTTGTTCATTCACAACATAGTATGCATAAGACTATTGATTTCTTCAAAATAAAGAACTATCTTGATCTCTAATTCTTTTTGTGGAATTCGTGGATACTACATATTGCTTAGGTTCTCACCTTTAGCAGTTAGCATCATAAAAACACTTTACTACCTTATAAACAAAAACTATTCAAGTATTCCATCAAATATATATGTAGCTTATAATAGTAAGCAAGCTATACTTAAATGATACTTAGTGATCATAATTGCAAATAGAACTTAGTGATCATAATTGCAAATGTGTATGCAACCTTAAATATATTCTTTATTTTTGATCATGCTTGATATCCAATTTGTTTATTAACTCATGATAAACTTCTTATTATCACTAGTTACTAAAAAAAATATCATCAGCATGAAATAATAAAATTACACACTTATCATTAGATCTTTAACATGTGGTTTTTTTCTAATCATACTAAAACCATATGACATGATCATCATACTAATGTAATATAGCGTTTACTTATAGACTATATTAAACCATAAATTGACTTTAACAATCCAAGCATGTAATACTTTGACCCTTCTGAATGAATCATATTGTTTGCGCTATATAGATTCCTTTATCTAGTTCTTCATTTAAGATCATAGTCTTTACATTTATTTGATGTATGTCATGATCCATCAAAATGATGTAACCTTATAACAAATGAGAATTTCTTCACATAATCAATTTGTTTGATTGTTTGTAACCTTTTGCCATTAAACAAACTTTGTTTCTTTCAAAGTAGGCATTTGTATTTTACTTAACATTTCAAGAACATATGTGTTCTTGATGGCTACACATCTTTTTAAAATATTATCCAATTCTTATACTTAGATTGAACTCATTACAGTTCATTATACTTATATTGCTATAACTTACCTAAGCAAGACTAAATGGAGCCTTTTTATATTCCTTGGCTTATTATTTTCGTTTATAACTGCCACAAAGGTTATTCCTTTCAACTTCAAAATTTATGAGGAATAATCCACTTATAGTATAAGTATAATGAAAATTCTAAAAACGAGTCTTTCTACATTCATATTGCTCCTACTTGAATCAAATACTGGTAAAGAGCCGCAATTGGGTGTACTTGCCATTAATCTAAAGCCAATTCATCATCTCTTAAATTTCTCCCACTTAGATCAATACTGCTCAATTGGTCTTATCTAACAAGATCATTATAATTCAGTATCTCATATATAGGGATAAATTTTGAACTATATTTTCTTGCTTTGAAAAATCATTCTCTAAAAAAAGATATCTTGTGACATAAGTTCAATTATTTGTTTATTTCCTAGTTCACTTCCAACATACACCTTTTAGAATGTTCAAAAATATCTTTTAAAGATACTCTTCTACATCCCTTTGGAACCTAAATTCCCATACTTATAAGAGGATTCGTGAATATAGGTAACAAACACATTCATGAAATCAAATATGGTTAATCAAGTTTTTTACTTATACAGATCTCATAAGGTGTTTTATAATATGATTTAATAAGCACATTATCAAGTACATATATTATCATCAATGATGTATCATCCCAATAGGTGACAGGCAAATTTGCCTGCCATTATAGACCTAACCATGAGAAGAGTTATATTTCTCCTTCTACACCACTAGTTAATTGGTGGATTCATATGATAATCATTAGCTATCCCTTCAATTTTCATCACATGACCTTTTAAATTGATTAAAGAAATATTGTTATACTTAATCAATTCTTGAAGTCTTTATCAAATTTATTTTATTAATTCTCATCTAAAATCATATACTTCTTGAAACAATAAAATGTTCCAAATTTTGAGAAATTAAATAAATTTAACAACAATGAGTGTAATCATTGATAAATGTGATGAAATATTTTAGCGCCATGCTTTCATATCTGTTTGGCCATATATATCTTAATGAGTTACTTGCAACAACTTAGTAACTCTTTGTCCCATGCTCAATGATTTTCACACTATTCTATTAGCTAGACAATGTTCACAAGTAGATTGTTCTACTTTATATAGGCCTTTTTAAACAAAATATGCTTGACCAATTGATTTGTTTAATTTTATCCAGTATGATCAAGTTTAGCTTGTCACAAATTGACATAGATATTATAAGAATTGGATGATGTTATTAAAAAAAACTAAGTTTATTTGTTTAATAAACAATATCTAATATTGCAAAACCATCCAACTTAAAGCTATAACTACTATCATTATAAGAAAATTGACCTTTCCACCATTGTGGAAATTAACATCGCATCCAAGGCTAATTAAACATGACATAGGTAAGATTTTTTCTCTATAGGGCGATTCTTTTGCTTTCCTAATTTAGTTAGCCTTAGTCCTTCTTAGAATCATAACAATTTTGGAAGGCTTTCTTTCCACTTTTCACTTAAACTCATTATGATGTTTCCTCTTCTTAGCTTTTAACTCCTTGTGAGCATAACTTAGCCATATATGTCTTAGTATATTGATAGGTGCCTCATATCATCCTATAACATCTTGATATTCACATTATAGGTTAAGTGTACTTTCATATGCTCCTAATGTGGAGCCAAGAATGTGTAACAACTTACACTAGCTTTATATAAGATAAGATACATTTCAGTAAGATTGACATTTGGTTATGGATATGGCTTTACTCCCCTTGGACTTCTTTCTTCCTAATCTTCTCAGTACAAGTGTAAAGTTATCAAGGTTCATTTTGTTCTTTAGCCTTAATGCGTTCCTCATGCAGTGATTCTCATATGCTTTCCCCACATTGCCATTGTGATTAGTTTCAACCAGGTTTGTATCCCCCTTACTCATATGATTTACCTTATCAAACATATGGGAAGTTACCTTTGTTCCATCAGCTTCATTAATTTGAGGACTATTGTCTAAATTATGCACTTCTGGTTGATATGCTTCATTTCATATTTGCAAGGTCACATTTGTTTGATTATCCAGTGTCTTGGTCTTGCTTTTATTTTTCTCCATTAGATCATTTTTGATATCCTCTCTTAAATACTTTATTTGTTGGTTTGCATTCATATTTACCTCATTTTGTGGCTTTTATTAGTATGTCACCGAGATTGAAGTTCGTACCATGTTCTTAGACACATTCAAGCTATTGAGTTTTAGCACCTCAAGTAATGTTTTGTTAATTTCAGCCTTACTAAAAATCCTTACATACCTAATTCTACTAATTACACATATGTTTTCGTTTATAAACAAAAGGTTTCCTAATTGAATTTCCAAATAGCTTAATTCAATTGTTCTGTTATATTCTAGAGGAATATTATGGAAATGAGCTCAAATTGGGACTATTTTGAGCTTGCTCCTATCAAGCTCCATTCCTAGCTTTTAGTTATGCAAAATTATTAGGTTGTCATTTTAGTGTCAAGGCCAAGCTTAAAAACTTTAATAGCATTGCCTTTGAGAAGAAGGTGAGCATGAAGAATTGATGAGGACTTTATCTAAATCAAAAGTTGTCATTTTCCTTTTAACTTAAGTTTTCACTTATAGGAATGGGGTTCTCTTATCCATAAAATAACTAACTAGTAAGCTCATCCAACTTAAAGCACCTTGCTTCAATATCTCAAATTCATGGTGAGGGAGACCATGTTCTGGCTTCCTTAAGAGATAGAAGATATATAAGCCAGTTTTCAGTTGGGGGCGCTATTCCTAACTACTTGAGACCAAGTTTTCCTCCCTTGAACCATTGGAGGAAGTTTTGAGTTCCTGAGTAATGGAATTTTAACATTGGACTATTTAGAAGCAAGGGTTCCCATCAAAGAAGACTCTCTAAAGTTGGGGGAACCAATTTCTTCAAGAGTGGATTTATAACTTGGGGAGATGAAGATTTTCTAATAAATTTATCAGTTTAAGGCTTAAGCTTATAAAAAGAAGCATTCGTTTCAAAAAGGAAAGGTAGACATTAAGGGCAAAGTTAAAAGAGTCAGTCAAATTACTAGACTGTCCCTAAAGGTGAAAGTGGAAGAGCAAATCAGTTTGAGGAACATGAGCGATGAAGAAGGATTAACAAAGAACTAGATGAGGAGATGGGTAGAAGATAGTAAGGAGAAGAGGGAAGAATTGCAAACCGGTAGAGTGAGGAATTAGGGTGTAAATCTAAGAGCTTTTCCGCAGGTAAAATTTAGGTGGGAGGAAGAAGAGAGCTTCTCGTTCCCACTTATAAATGGTATTTCAATTATAATATGTACTTGGTACTTATTTTTTATGACTGTTAGTACTTTTTGTACATTACACAACTATTACATATATTAACTACTAGTATGATATCTATTGAGTTAAATGAATATCAAATGGTATTTTCTTCTATATATGTAAGGTTTGTAATGTGTCATCTTCTTCCTGATTCTTCTTTTAAAACTCTCTTTCACTCTTCCTATGAAATTAATAAATAGATATATTATGAATAAATAAATAAAACAAGTTGTTGCAATTAAAAGTTGAAAAATAGAGTCGAAATTTCCACCTTCAAGCATAAAATAATATGAACGTCTTTAATGAAGATAGAAGAAAGGAGAAGAAAAGGATTGTCAACAAAATAATGAACAGAACAACTGTGTGGAAACAACTTTATTTTTAGCATAATTAACATATTTACTTTTACCAATTAGAACATTATTTATTATATTTTTATTCTACCTGGTATAATAATTGACTGCAAAACATTTTCTAATATAGAATTCAATGCGAAAAAAGAAAAGGCAATAAGAATTGAAAGGATAGAAACCATCCCTTTTTTCTATGCAGGTACTCTAAAGTTGTCTGGAGCAAGGTGTTACATCCATTATTGGAGCAATGTTAATCATACGAATTGAATAAAGTTTTGGTATGAGTTATTAAGAAGTCCAAGGATCTCAAATAAAATGAAGAGTTTTGTAAAACTACTTTCATTTCAAAAAACTACTCAATTTGGAGAGAAAGAAATAACATACTATACAAAAGTGAAGCCACAAGGAAAGTGCCAATTAGTTGACAATACTCTAAATTAGATTAGAGAGATCATGTTTGCAAGGAATGCACAAACCAAACATACTATTAGTTGACAATACTCTAAATTAGATTAGTGAGATCATGCTAGCAAGGAATGCACAAAGCAAACATACTTAAAATATGAAGCTCAGATGGAATCTTTAAGAACTTGATACTTTACTCTTAGGAAATACTGTACTAATCATGAGCAAGCTTTAAATGACTTTCATTGTAATGGTATAATAACTTTGCTAGTGTTAATACAATCTTTCATTCACCTTTCAAAAAATAAGAATTAAAAGGAAAAGATATTTTGTCATGTGTAAATTAGTAATATTTAAAAGTTAGACTCTTCTTGCAAATGTTTATATTTAATATCATGATATACTTAATATATGGTTAGGAATCATAAGATATCTTTATGTGTATGCATATACCTGTAATACGTAGTATAGACCTTATTACATACCCTGGATCTACATGAAAGGATTAAAAAAGGAAGGTAATGCGGAATACTTGATTTCGGTTCTATCTCTGATTTCGATGCCGATTCTGAGCTCCAAATGATTACGAATCTCCCTGGACCTTTATGGAAAGTGTTTACCTAGACATAGGCTAAGTTTTTCTATAGTTTTCTCAATACGTAAGCTCTCTTAATGGGTCAGAGATTCCTTATGCTTACGATTGATATGAGCAATTGCAGGAGACCTTAACCTTTATATAGCTTCCATATCAGGCTTCCCCATCACAAAGTCGGTATGGGTCCAGTCCACACTAATTAGGATCCATTTTTTACCTGGACTTCGACCCAGTAATCTAGATCATTTATTGGGCCTCTTTATTATCTTTATCTGGATCAAATTACGTAACTTAACCAATAATTTATTTAAAAACCAAAAATTATAATTAATAGTTGTCCAACTTTATGTGAAAGGACAAAATTGTCCAACAATCTCCCCTTTGAACAAGCTTTAATTGTAGTTTTGACTCTAGTTTAAAAACAATTTAAAAACTCGATTAAGCCACGCTATTGAATAGTTGACTAAGTTTTAAAAACAAAACATTTGATCAAAAGATAATGAAAGTTCATCATTCTGTCCTGCAAGGCTTTTGATACTGAAAAGTATCAGATACATGTGTCATGTGTGACACAGATCCATTACAATCACGTATACCTAATACCTCACTAACATGAATGAGAAAATGAAGTGTAGCAAACTACGATGATACCTTTATGATCTAAATTATATCATCTTTATTTGTAGGTCTTGACTTCAAATTTAATGCTAAACTGCATTAGAGAACCTTTATGGGATTAAAAACTTATATCCCCCTATGTCATGTCAAACTTCATAGATATCTATACTGAAACTGTATACGTCTAAATGACATAGGCACAAGGTCAATCTATATATATGCCCAATGACCTTTAAAAGCTTAAGATCGACACAAATCTTAAGACTTTATACGTATTATGACAATGTATGATAACACGTACTACTGAGGATAAACGATGACCATCTTTATCGATGAACCATCATACTATCATAATACAACAAAATGTACAAATGTACATGGAGCAAACATAATGATCCCCTAACTAATAGTATCTAAGAACGTCAAAACACCCATACTTTATACTTGTGTCACAAACACAAGTGGGCAAAGTCTTTAATGAAGGGATCGACTTACAGTTCCTCAGTCCTTAAATGCTCCAAACCTTAATGTCACCTTTTCGTATTAACACCTTTACGACCAACCAACTGATCTTTAAATGCTAAGACCCTGTTATATTTTTTGTTGTTATTAAATAACATAGTAAGAAGATTACCACATTACAACCGAATGGGTCTAGCCATTAAATCAATCACAAATAACTTAGAAATCAAATTTCTGAGCTAAACCGTCTATGAAGCGACCCCACAGCATGCATTCTGCATACCTAGATGAGGAAGCTACCTATGTCTACTTGACACACTTCTATGACATTGTACCATCTGCAAACTTAAAACTGTAACTTTAAGAGGACTTTCAATCATCATAATATATAGCTAAAATCTGAATCTGAATTCCCTACGAGGTTTAGTCTGTTGACTTTTCTATACGTCAACATATAATTCTTGATTCGCTTTAGTATCTTAACACTCGCTAGACTGCATTCCAATGGTTTACAACTGGATTAACTAGATATTGACCAAACAGTTAAACAATAACTGCAATGTCCTATCTAGTACATAGCTGAGCATCCATCAGCTATCAACCGTACTAGAATATAGGACATTCCTTATAACCTCTCTCTTTGCTTTATTCTTTGGATACTATACCAAAGGTTATCCCTCACTATGAGAGGCAGGTGCTACGATAGGTTTACTGTCAACCGTATTAAACCTTTGTAACACATACTCAATATATGTATTCTATGAGAGATCTGATATGTGTTGAGATCTATCCCAGTGAATTTGAATACTTAGGACAGAAGATACTATATCAAGGTCCGTCATGTCAAAGTTCTTAACCAAAAGTTGCTTAACCTCATACAACATGGTCAAGTAATTTGACGTAAGCAATATATCATCCACATACATAATAGAAAGATAACTTTTCTCTCCTTGACCTCATAGTACAAACATCTTTTTAACTTTATTTTCCATGAAGCTGAAAGAGGTCATAACCTCATCAAATGTAAGGTATCACCTTCGGAAGGTTTGATGTAAGCTACATATTGATTTGCATAACGCGCAAACCATGTCAGTTCCTTCTGGATCCTGAAATCTTTCAGATTGTACTATATAGACCACTTCATAAAGGTCTTTATTCAGGAAAGTAGTTTTGATAGCCATTTATTGTAGCTTTGTATCATCATGAGCTATAATTGCCTTAATTACTCAAAATGTATCCTACGAGGATACGAGAGAAAAGATAACACAAAGTCAACCTTTCTCCCTAAGTGAACTATTAGGCAATTGAGTGAGTCTATAAACTGCCGAACTTTATCCTGAAATCCTTTAGGTCTTAAAACTTCATTTACAACTGACGAGTTTGCTCCATTTGGCCCGTCTTCGACCCGTTTTTCGTAGCTAGCTTTATATATACCACTTCTACGTAATTATATACGTAAAAAATTGAAAAACGAATCAAAAATCGAGGAAAACCATATGAGATGAAAATTGAAAAACCTTCGTTTCTGACAATCCGATTAGGTAACCGATCTGATACCACATGTAATATGTAGTATAGACCTTATTACGTACCCCGGATCTACATGAAAGGGTTAAAAAATGAAGATAATGCGGAATACTTGATTTCGATTTCATCTCTGATTCCGATGTTGATTATGAGCTCCAAACGATCATGAATCTCCCGGGATCTTTACGGAAAGTGTTTACCGAGACACAGGTTAAGTCTTTCTACAGTTTTTTCAATACGTAAGCTCTCTTAAAAGGTCAAAGATTCCTTATGCTTATGAAGGGCCAGTCCTAATACTTTATAGGCCCTGGGAAAAAAAAGAAATCTATTTTTGCCTATTTTTGGGCCCTCATATAGAATAAAAATAAACAAAATATGATCCTTTTTTGTTGTTCTTTATGAGATCAAGAGTAGACCCTATTTTGTTTCATTTATTTTTTATAAAGATAAAAATAGGCCCCATTTTATCATTTATAAGGATGGGCCTTAGGTAGGTGCCCATCCTGCCCTTGCCCAAGGCCGACCTCGCTTACGATTGATATGAGCAACTCCAAAAGACCTTAGCCTTTATATAGCTTCCATATCAGGCTTCTCCATCACAAAACCGATAGAGTCCGACCCACACTAATTGGGATTCATTTTCTACCCAAACTTTGACCCATTAATCTAGATCATTTATTGAGCCACTTTATTATCTTTATCTAGATCAAATTACGTAACTTAGCCGATGATTTATTTAAAAATTAAAAATTGCAATTAATAGTTGTCCAACTTTATGGGAAAGGATAAAATTGTCCAACAATACCTAGTTTATACTATCCAAAACAACTGAAACACTGAATTCAATATATTAAATAGGATAAATGGTCATTATCGTGGAACAAGAGATGAAAGACTTAGAACATTAGGTGAAAATGGTCGTAAGTTGCTTTGTGAAGAAGGGACATTTGCTTCAACCGGCTCTCTCTCAGTGAAGAATCCTGGTTGCTTAGGTTGAGCTAAGCTACCCTCCCTACTCATCATGAGAACCACTGAAGACATGCTTGGCCGGTCTTCAGGACTTCGTTGCACGCAAAGTAAAGCCACTTGTATTGTTTTCAATATTTCGGATTGGCTGCATAAAACTTTCGCTGGTTCAGCAATCAGTTCTAAGGACCTACCCTCTTGATGTAATCTCCATGCCTAAACAATGCCAGAAAATAAAAAACTGAGTTGCTAATTCACTGGATTATATTTTGGAAATGAAAACCTTTAGCAGACAGACAATTACATGTCCAAGAAGGTTAAGTTGGTGGTCGGGGTGAGTGAATCCTCTGTTTCTTTCGCCACTTACTATTTCTAAAACCATCACCCCAAAACTGAACACATCTGATTTTACAGAGTAGATGCCATCAACTTGATATTCTGGTGACATATAACCACTGCAGGATATTCATAAGCATTAGATCAAATTCGCAAAGAAAAAAAATACTTGTGTACGTGTGTTTTGTGTTTTCATTTTCCCTTCTTTGCATACTCACTATGTTCCCACTACTTTCTTTGTATTTGCTTCAGTTTGATCTTCTCCAAAACATCTAGCCAATCCAAAGTCTGAAATTTTTGGGTTCATGTCCTGATCTAATAGAACGTTGCCAACTTTAAGATCCCTGTGGATGATTCTAAGTCTTGAATCTTGGTGAAGATATTGAAGGCCACGAGCAATCCCATTGATAATATTGTAGCGTTTAGGCCAATCTAGAATCCTGCTCAATGTTGCATCTGCATAGTTTTCAGCAAAAGTTAGTTTACTGATTCAGATCAGACTCAAGAAAGTATAACAAGCATAAAAGCGCTTATCTATTGCATAATAAGTCTGGGTTATATTTATATAGTTTTCCGAAGGAGTTACTCCAGCATACAGAAGGGGAAAAAAGCCCTTCTTGATACATAATCGACTTTAAAATAAAACAAGTAAAACTGAAA
This sequence comes from Erythroxylum incrassatum, assembly GCA_026546855.1. Taxonomy (NCBI): domain Eukaryota; kingdom Viridiplantae; phylum Streptophyta; class Magnoliopsida; order Malpighiales; family Erythroxylaceae; genus Erythroxylum; species Erythroxylum incrassatum. The sequence continues at coordinate 996,788 of JANVCL010000007.1, forward strand.
ACATGGAATCTTACTTTTTTCAAAGAAAGGATAGAGAGAGGAAAAAGCTAACACCTCCTATACGTGCACGTTGTTATATATAATATAGATGCCATCAGATTTTCACCTGATCTATACGTATGCTTGTAAACTGAAAATTTGTGTATTAGGATAGAATCATACCAAATATAAAATAGTCCAAGCTTTTATTCGGCATAAACTCATAGATCAGCATTATTTCATCTGTTTCAATGCAGCATCCTAGAAGCTTCACCAGATTGCGATGTTGGAGCTTGGCAATGTACGTAACTTCATTTTTGAACTCTTTGAGCCCTTGCCTTGAAGTCTTCGATAACCTTTTCACAGCTATTTCTTGTCCATCTTTCAATATTCCCTGTAAGAACAAACCTTTCTTATTTAATATGAACTGTTGAAATATGCATGTTACTGATTCATGATTATAAGAAAACATGCCATCAATGAATCATAGTGATGTCATGAATAAACTGTGGATTCGTACCTTGTAAACAGTTCCAAATCCCCCTTTTCCAAGCTTATTAGTACTAGCAAAGTTGTTGGTTGCACAAGAAATGGTACGCAAATCAAACAATGGTAAATCAAGATGCTCTTTTTGGACTTTGACATGTGAACTTCCTTTCAGAAGGCTACCCAATTTTTCTGCACAGTACAAAAATTAGGCTATTAGAATGTCAAATATGACAAGATAAAACTTTCTATTTTACTACATAACATATTGAGACATAACATGGTTGTTTGCAAACAAAAGTGTGATGGGAGAATTACGAAGTCCATAGGCTGAATAACATACTGGCTTTCTTTTGTTTCTTTTTCCAAATGCAGAAGATCACGCCTAAGCATAGGAACACCAATCCTGCAGCTAATGGAGAGATTATTCTTACTTTCTTCGCATCTGAACCTGCAGGTGAGAAAATTAAAGAGATATGTTACTAATTTCTGCCTTCGACGTTTTCATATAATTGGTTTTTTTATGGGTTGGCATATAAATGACATGTAGCATAAAAACTGTTGAACGGGGGATTCTAATGCATCAAGGCATGAATCCAATCTAAATCGGATGAAAGCAAATACGCGGGAGAAGAAGCGAAATGTCAAAAAGAAAAGGGAAAATAGCATACAAGAAATGAAAATAGCCATGCATGTAAGTTATTAATTTAGTCATTGCTTCAATATCGATAAATATACCATCTTTGCACTTCAGCTTTGGATGTTTCTTTCGCTCCTGTACCAGTGTTTACCTCTTCTATCTTGTAATTAAAGAAGTAATTGTTTTATTGTTTGATGATCATTACATACTCGATCAAATATAACACACAAGTCATGATGGAAAATATTAAGAGAAGTTTTTTCTATTACTTAATGGAAGTCGTTATTACTAAGTAATGTTTTGATGAGAAAAATATAATCATTTGTCTATGATGATATTGACATTTAAATTAAGAAAAACTAAAAGTTTGTGATCATTAAAAAAAAAATCTCTATACTATTCAAAGAATCTATGGAATCCTCAAAAAAATTTTTAGGGTTGACCTATAATCCAAGTAAGAGTTTCTTTCCCTCATCAACTGGAATTGATCTACTTCTGTGCAATTCAATCAGTTCCAAAGGAATTCCTTTGGCTAATATTCCATTTAATCTATATATATATATATATATATATTTGTACTTACCTATGGTCCTTCCTAAAAGGATAATGAAGGAAACAGATAGGAGTTTAAGGGATTTCCCGTAGGGGAGTATCCAGCAGTAATAAAAAGACCCCCAAAAGTGAAATGGTCTTATATATGTCATCTTAAACAGTTTAAAGGTCTAGGAATTACTTCTGACAAGCTCTTAAGCAAAGCCTTAATGGCAAAGAGACTATGAAAGCTATACATTTATACCAAAGGAGGAGAGATTTTAGACTTTTCCTATTAATCCTAGGATGTCCTGGACACTATAACAGATATTATAAACAATGGAGTGGACACATCCTTTAATTAGGAAAAATATTAGAAATAAGCAAGATACTTTTTTTTGGTTTGATCAGTGGCACACACTAAGCTCTCTATACAAACTTCCTTTCTACAATTCCTTGAAGACACCCATTCTACAATGACAAAGGTCAGTGAGCTTATTAAAGAGATCTCCTAGTCCTAGCATTTTCACTTATATAAAGGTACCAGTGATATATTCAACAACATGCCTATATACATCAAACTCATTCGTGCCTGACACCATTCTATAGACAATAGATAATGAATGTGCTTTGGTCTTTAATTTTATAAGAGAACACAGCTAGATGCCTACAATCCCACAATGAAGCTTTGGCATAAATTGGTTTAGGATACATACATCTTACTTACACACTCATTCAGCCTATATTTGGCAATTATGGGTGGACTGATAGCCAAAGACTCTTTTAAATTCAATGTCTCTAATCTCAGTTCCAATTTAAGTGGGAATAACAACGAATGCCTCAACCACCTCTTCTTTGGCTACATTTCTCACAAAATGCTTAAACCCTTTAGAGTAAGTTGCACCAAAGTTAAATGCAGTGAAATAATACCATGGGCCGCCAAACTGAAACTTAAGAACAAAGCAGACGTAAAGCTTTTTAAAAGAAGTCTTGGTGCTAAAATTTACCATATCTAGAAGGAAAGAAATAATAGATTGCATGGGGATTGTCTAACACAATTGCATTTCAATTATAATAGAATCTTCCTCTAAGTCCATTTCATTATAATGGTAGCTAATGGTAAAGCCAAACCAGCCTTGAAATGAGAAGTAGAAGGGGACTTTAAATGTTGGAATTCCTTACTTCAGTCTAGACAACTTTAGTGAATGTTAAGATAGATAGGTCAATATTTTGTTAAATACTTTTGTTAGTGGCAATCTATCACCCTGTATATTGCATTATACTTTTTCTTTTTCTATAAATATCAATCACCTACTTTCCACAAGAACAAGCTAAAACTATATTAATTATATAGAGACGTCTAAAATTAATTATATAAAATCAAAATAAGAAAATATTTTAATGAAAAATATATATTGTGGAATCATATAATTATAAATATATTTAATATGATTGACACTAACTAATGATTATAAACCTACCTAAATGGTGATTTCTCATATGTAGTGAGTGTCAAATCCCATAAAAAAATGAAAATGAGATATGAAAAGGTTTATAAGCCTATAAAAATGAATATTAAGTGATTGTTACCTAAATATTTTTGGGCTTATACTTTTATAAGTTATAAATTAAATTATTATTTAATTAGTCTGAATTTAGACTGCTAGCGATGACACCTGAGTGAACCTCTACTAATATATGTGAGGTTGGAGAAAAATCAAGTGGAAGCTACTGGCATATAACACCTAAAAATGACAAAGACAAGAATGATATCTTTAGTAGAGATGTGAGCAAAGAGCACCTTTTAGCATGCTTCTAGTCAAGAGGAATTATAAATGAGTCAATCTCTAGATGCGTATGAAATATGTACATATTTCCTTAAGCATTTTACTTAATTTGCATGCACATTTATAAAACTATATTGCAAACTTTTAAAAGGTATTTGAATTTTGTTAGGTCATATGTTATAATTAAATGATTAGTATGTGTGTCGAAATAAATTTTAAGTAGTTATTAAAGATATAAATATAATAAATACTGATACAAATTTTTATAATTGCATATTACCAACTAATGATCACTTTTTGCTAACCGAGTAATATTAAATAATACTAAAGAAGGGATGAGACTTGAATATTCTAAAAAAATTAAGTTTATATCATGAAATTGAAGTTTTAGGTATTTAACCAAAATTCGACCCAAATTTTAGAGATTAACATTTTTCTCCTTTTTTAAGTTTGGTCTCTCTTATCTTTTTTAAAACTTTAAGATCTTGTATGAACAAGGTCAACTTAGAAATTGTATTTAAAGAGGTATGGAAAAAATAAAATGATTTTTTTTAAGAACTCACGATCTATTTATTTTAAGAACTATGACACTATATTAGTAATTAAAACCACCGTTTCTTTTTAATTTTTATACCATCTGCTTGACAATAATTAGTTAGCTTTTTATTTTTAAACACCTCTCACAATATCTGGATGTTGAGTTGATTGGTTACCTTTATCAATTAGCTCTACATTACAACTAATTAATAAATTATGAACTCAATTTAATAAATTCCTAGTGATTTATACAGATAGATTCTATTACATTAGCATTAGAGATATAAAGGAGGAAAAGGCTTTAGTTCTATCTGGCATAAAAGATAATGCTAATTAATATAAGCTTAATGATAAGCAAAATAATGATCCTACAAAGTGAAGTTACAGAAGCTATTAATCAATAACTAATGACCAAAAAGAGGAAGTAATTAAGAACATCCGAATTCTAGCAGTGCTTGGTGCAATAAGATGGATAGTAATCCATCAGATCTCTGAATTGAAATGCTTCAGAAGATGTTTCAGTACTCCTGTATAACTCACTACTCTCAGTTCAAACTAAAAAAAAAGTTGACTTAAGCATAATTTTTATGGAAACACAACCTTGTCTTTAGTAATCTATAAGAGTAATGTTGAGCTAGTTTTCTATTCAGCTAATCTTGGCTGTTGGTTTACCACTTGAGACTCTAAAGCATAAGAAAGCCCTTATAATCTTTTCAACATTTTTTTATCAAACCTTTAAAGAAAAGTCTATGAAAAGACTAATATGGTTGCAGTAAGTTAAGCATTAAATTGATTAACTGAAATGAACTAGAAAAAAGAAAGAAATCTATTACACCAATTTAAGATTACAAAATTATCAACTTCTTGCATTTGCTATAGAATTTAAAATTTGACGTCTAGCTTGATACTATGCTAGCAATTTGGAAAGAGTTTTTATGCCCAAAATAAATAGATATGGAGATAAAGGATCTCCTTTTCTCAAATCTTTCCCACCTTTTACTAGATTGGTTAGTTCCCCATCAACCAAGATGATGTAGAGATGTATTGATAAATCAATTATATGAGGCCTTTAGTGAATCCAAATGATTATAGCGTGTGCAGAATTTCCAAGATTTTTGGAAAAAAATGAGAATTTAATTCATCAGGGCTATAGCTTTACCTAGTTTGAGATCAAAAGCTACTTCTGTATATCTTCTTTATGAAAGGTTTTAAGAAATGATTTGAAATAATGCACTTGAGGATATGCACATAAGAGGAACAATCCGAGTAAGTACCAAGGGTATTACGAAAATACTCAAAAACCTTTTGACTTCTTGGGTAATGGCAGATACTTTACTCAATTTAGAAAAGGATGAGAATTTATTCAAGTTTTTATGGCATTGATGGATATGTGAAAAATTTTTATATTCATATCACCCTCCTTGAGCCATTGGATTCTAGGCCTTTGCCTTAGCAAAGAGTTATAGAATTTACTATATTTAAAGTATATACTCTGAGTTGCTTTCTCTTTCATTAACAAGGAGGGATCATTTGGGTGAGTGTAGAGTTCCTCCTAAATTACGAAAAGCTTATTCTTAGCTTCTGAAATGTCTTTTTGAGTGTTATTAAATCGACTCTTATTTAAGGCTTTAAGCTCATTTTTATTTATAATTAGCTTCCTGATGTAGATGTAAGTATTGCCTTGGAATTTTAAGGATAGACCCCCACTCACATCTAAGAAGTTGTTAAATGAAAAAGGATCTTTCTAGGTTGGCTAATGACCAAGTTTTGAATGATGAAGGGACAATGATTTAAAAAAAGGGTCTTTAAAGGAAGCTTTTCTTTCATGGAACATCAATAGGTAATCTTCATTCATTAAAGCCCTAACTTCAATAATATTGTGAGGTAAAGTTTTAGAATGAAAGGTGAATAAAAAAAAGTATTTCCATTTAAAGGAACTTCCTTTAAGCCTAAACTTTTCCAATTACAAGATGCCTAAGAGTTAATAAGAGGGAAGGCATATCTTTTCCCTAGGAAGATTCTTACCATGGTTGGAGATTAAGAACTTGCACCTACTTTTAAGATTTCCAAAGGAACCATCTGAGATTGATGGAGGGGAAATAGTGTATATCAACTTAAGAAGAATCTCTCCAACTACTTGTTTTGAATTAAGTTTTAGATTAGGCTCATTAAGAGGTTGGATCAAGTGAAGAAGAAATAGAAGTTGGAGGCAACAGAGAGTGTGAAGTATCCATAAGTGGTGAGTCTGTTGGGACCATATATTAAGAAACAAGAACAAAGGAGATGTATTTGAAGAAGGCTAGGAAGCAAAGAGAGGAATGAGAGGAAGGAGAGTGGTGGATTTAGAAGGGTTAGAAGAACTAAAAGAATGGTGGGAAGCAGAGGGGCCGTTAGTAAAATAAGGAAACATAGGTAGGTTAAAAAGGATAATATGGTTTGGATCTAACAGTGAGGCAGATGACATAGTACTAAAAGGATCAAAGAACTAAAAAGGAAGCAAAAAAAATTTAAAAATCAATCAAGAAATGATAACTATACCAAGAGATCACTGGTCAAACAAAGAAAAAGGAGAAACGAGTTGATAAAGATGAAAAGACTTTAGAGAGGACCCAATAGTAGACACGAGAAGTGGAGGAGAAATAAAAGCAAGAGGGAAGAGCAAAGCAAGAGAAAATACCAAACAAAAAGGAGAAAAAAGAAAACACATAATGGAATATGACCAAAGGAAAAAAGAAAGGTAATGAACTTGAATTTCTATAACAAGAGAATAGATTTAGAGTATGATGGAAAATCAATTAGAGGAGTTGAAAGGGTAGACAAAAGAAAGAGTATCACACTACTATTTTGCTAGCATATTTATATAATAGGATAGTTCCATATAATAATTACTTTAGCTTCGTTATTTTAAGTTTTAAATTACTTACAAAATTTATTAGAATAATAGTTAGTTTTTTGAGATTGAAAATGAACACATGAATACAAGTATTTATATTAATATAAAATTATAATAATTAAAAGATAATTTCTAAAATTAGAATTTTTATCTTATTTGTGAATTAGAACTCTGTTAAAATTATTACATTTGAAATTTATAAAGTATATAAGGAATTAAAGTATTTAATTATATGTAAGAAAGTCAATGACAAATTAAAAATGATAGTCTAAACTTATTAAACACAATCCTAATAAAATAAACATACCTCATGAAATTTTCTACATCATATCATATCTTATAAACCTTTTTATTTATTAGTTTTGATAGGAGCAAATTTATGATTGATAATTATTCTTTCAATTATACTTTAATATTGTAAAAGATGAAACATATATATATATAACTTTGAAGTATTAAAAATTTCTTTAGATTATATGAAGATGATAACAAAATATTTATTTTAAATCAAAAGATAATAAATATTATACTTAAATTATAGTAATTAAGCAATAAAATTAAATTAAACTTAAAATAAAATTATGAGAATTTGATGAGTTTATATATTTCATTCAATGTTGCTTATAGTCTTAACTACAAAAAGAAAGCTAATAAAAAAAGTGAATGAAATGGCTTTGCATACCTTTACTTGAAAAATTGGTCCGAGTTTGATTAGGTGAGTTCAGCGGGGGGCCGACTTGACCATCGTTCCCACTCTTAGGGCTTGGCGTCGGACTAATATGTTGCTGAATCTGACCTAGCCTGAGAAAGGGTGGGTACGAATAAAATAACAGTTAATA
>JANVCL010000007.1:1043913-1059423 GCA_026546855.1 Erythroxylum incrassatum
AATGATTACAGATTACAACAGCTCATGTATGACCAAGTAGTATAGCAAAAAATCATGTACATATGAGTGTACTGTTATGCCCCCTCAAGTTGTGGATGTGATCAACGAGGCCTAATCTTGATAGATTGCGAAGGTAGGCAGCTCGTGGCAAGGCCTTGGTTAGCATGTCCGCAACTTGATCCGCGGAGTGAAGATGAGTAACTTTGATTAGCCCACCTTGTACTTGTTCCCGAACAAAGTGGAAGTCAATAGCTACATGCTTCATACGACTATGAAATACGGGATTGGCACATATATAGGTGGTGCTTACATTGTCACAGAGAATTGTTGGAGTTGAATGAAGAGGATGATGGAGCTCCTTAAGAAGATTCTCAATCCAATTTGTCTCAGAGACGGTTGCGGCAACAGCCCTGTACTCCGCTTCGGTAGAGGAGCGAGAGACTGATCTTTGCTTTTTAGAGAACCAAGAGATAGGTGTTTGGCCATAGTAAATAACGAAGCCAGTTGTTGAAGTTCGATCCACTGGATTCCCTGCCCAATCGGAATCCGAGTATGCAATCAAACGAGTGTCAGGTTGTCGAGCAATGTGAATGCCCATATCAGCCGTGCCTTTGAGATACCGAAGAACCCTCTTCGCCGCGCGCCAGTGATTAGTGTTTGGACGCTGCATATATTGAGACAGCTTTCCAACGGCAAAAGCAATATCCGGTCGGGTGAATGCGAGGTAGTGTAGTTTCCCAATGACACGTCGATACAACGAGACATCAACCTCATCGGGGCTGGCAGTAACGGACAAATCAATAGTCGAACACATTGGTGTGGGCACTGCTTTGCAATCCGCCATTTGTAATTCTTCGAGCATGTCCAAGACATATTTTTGCTGAGAGAGGTACATACCAGCCGTATCATAGAGTACTTCAATGCCTAGGAAGTAGCTCAAAAGTCCAAGATATTTAATGGAGAACCTTTGTGCAAGAGCTGTAATGATCTGGCCAATACCATTCTCGTTGCTTCCCGTTACTAGGATGTCGTCGACATAGATGAGGACATAGAAGGTTTGTGTCGATTGGTGATAGATGAAGAGTGAAGGGTCGTACTTTGCTGTAGTGAATCCATAGTCAACAAGAAAGGTGCGAAGAGCATTGTACCAGGCCCTCGGAGCTTGTTTCAGGCCATAGATGGCTTTGTGGAGCTTGCATACATGTTTCGGACAATCGGATGACTCATAACCCGGTGGCTGGCGCATATATACTTCCTCTTCAAGATTGCCTTGGAGAAAGGCATTGTTAACATCAAGCTGATGGATGGGCCATGAGAGCTGTGTCGCAATGGTAAGAACAAGTCGAACTGTGACAGGTTTCACTACGGGACTAAATGTCGAATGATAGTCAATACCCGGTCTTTGAGTGAACCCTTTAGCTACCAATCTTGCTTTATACCTGTCGACAGAACCATTAGCATTGTATTTCACTCTAAATAACCACTTACAATCCACAATGTTTTTGGAAGTATCGTATGGGACAAGGTTCCACGTTTTGTTACGGAGCATTGCATCATATTCATCTTGCATGGCTTGGCTCCAGTGGGGGTGATTTCGGGCTTGTTTATAGGTGCGGGGGATATGTGTAGGTGATGGTATAGTGGTGGTATGGTATTGGCGAGGTTTGAGACTGTTTGTGTGTGATCTTAGAACCATGTAGTGTGTGGGTTTCGGTTCGGATGGTGGCTGTTGATTTTGGGGCTGTTGGGTCGTGGGGGGTTCGAGTGATGGGTGAGAGTTGGGATTTATTGGAGAGGTTGCTGATTCAGGGGGTTGTAAGACATTAGGCGGCATAGGGGTAGGCTCTATTGGTGAATTTAGGTGGGGGAGAGATCGGCTGCGTCGATGGTAGGTGCGTAGGAGAGGGTCAGTTTGTTGTTGGGTTGGGGCATTGGTGGTCAATATAGGATCAGGGGGTGTCGAGTTTAGAGGCATACTTGACGTCGGAGGCACCACGGGAGAGGAGAGAGTAGTGGGCATGCGTACCGGCAGGTGGGGTGGGAGTTCGAAGCATGGGTTGTCATTGTCCTTAGACCGAGACATAGGTTCATTGTACATAGGTTCCCATTGGACAAAGCTGAATTGACATTTGTTTCGAAATTGATCTGTAGCACATGGAAAAACATTTTCACAAAATATAACATCCCTACTGAGATATAGTTTTGATGTTTCAAAATCAAAACATTGATGAGAGTAGTACTTGTTGGAGAAGCCTAGATAAAGACATGGTTTGGATTTTGGGTCAAGTTTGTGTTTTGCATAAGGTTTCAACCATGGGTAGCACAGGCAGCCGAAAACCTTGAGGGATTGTATGTTTGGTTTTGAATGAAAGAGAGCTTCGTAGGGACTTTTATTGGATAAAGTGGGAGTGGGGAGACGGTTGATCAAGTAGACAGCTTGTTGGCAGGCAAAGGTCCAAAATTGAGATGGCATTTGGGCTTGATGGAGAAGGGTTTTGGCCGTTTCAATAATATGACGATGTCGTCTTTCAACAATTGCGACACGTTGTGGTGTATAAGGTGGGGAAACTAGGTGTTCAATGCCATGGTTATTGAGATAAGGGTCTAGGCTTTGGTACTCTCCTCCACCATCTGTGTAGAGACTCAGGATTTTTGTTTGAAAATGGTTTTCAAGAAGAGGATGCAATTTCTTAAAAATGTTCAAGACTTCATCCTTAGTTTGGATTGTGTATAACCATATGTATTTGGAAAAATGATCAACAAATAAAACATAGTAACGTTTCTTGTCAATCGACACAACAGGTGAGGGACCCCATAAATCACTGTAAACAACTTGCAAGGCATTTTTGGCTTGCAACGAATTTTCCGAAAACGACAACCTGTGCATTTTATTGGAATGACAAGAATTACAAATGGAAAGTTTAGAATTGTCTTTTGAAATTGCAAATTGATTAAAAACTGAATTTAAAGTTCGAGAATTGGGATGACCCAATCGACGATGCCACAGGTCGCTAGAAAGTGCCACTCGACAACTTGGAGGAACGGTATTCATCGGTGGCCAATGGTACAATCGTCCACTACTTTCTCCTCGAGCTTGTGGCGCCCCCGTGGTCAGATCCTTCACAATATAAGAAAAGGGAAAAAATTCAATGGATTTGTTATTTTCTCGACAAAATTGAGAAACAGAAATTAAATTATTTGAAGCAGATGGTGAGCATAAGGCATTGGATAAGGTAAATTGACGGTTGTTTGTGGTAAGTTTGATGTTACCGGTGTGGGTTATTGGGATTGTGTCACCATTTCCCACTACGATACCTTCCGAACCATTGTAATCATGTAGAGTAGTGAATGGATTCGCATCGGAAACAATGTGATGCGTGGCCCCGGTGTCAATGATCCACGAGTCATCAGAGTGAGCATTGGAGCTAGCATAATGTGCTCGGGCTTGCATATGATCATGAGAGGCAGATCGGCAGTAACGAGCCGTGTGATTCGGCTTCGAGCATAATTGGCAGTAGAGGCCAGAATCAGATTGATTCGGTGGGGCATGTTGGTCCTTCGCTGTCGGCCTTGTTGGTTGCGCCATGGCTGACCATGTGATTGGTTATTGTTGTTGCGCCGATACTGATTTGAGAAGTTACCTTGTCGATTTTGACGAGCGGGTTGGGTTTGGGCAACCGCGGCGGTGATGGGCTGAGCAGTAGGCTTGGTCGATTCCTCTTGTTTGAGGAATAACTCATGATCAACAAGTTTTTCGGTGAGTTCCTTATAACTGATAGCCGACTCACGAGGTCGAATAGCGGCAGAGATTTCCTTGAAATCTGACCCAAGACCGATAAGGACTTTGACCACCAGTTCCTCATTGGTGATTGGAGCTCCGGCAGTGGCTAGCTCATCAGTGATGGAGCGAATTTCCCGGAGGTATGTCGCAACGGACTTGGACTCCTTTTGTAAACGAGCCAATTGATCTCGAAGGCTGTATATACGCGTTTGCGATTTATTGGCAAACGTTGTGTGAAGTGCCGACCATGCTGCGTGAGCTGAGGCAGCAATGGCAACAGATGAAGCAAGAGTGGGATCAACGGACATCATAAGAGCATTTTGGATCAATTGGTCCTGACGAAACCAAAGGTGGTAGGCCGGGTTGATTGTTTCGGTGTTGTTTTGGGTAATGGTTTTGGTCGGAGCTGTTTTGGTGCCGTCGAGATGGCCGAAGAGGTCGTGGCCATTCATCAGGGTAGAGACTTGGGCTTTCCAAGTCGCAAAGTTGATGGAGCCAGTCAGCTTGATTGAAAGCTGGGTAGCAGGATTGAATTGGACGATGGTTGAGTCGGAGTTGACGTTGATTGTGTGAGCCATGGCAACAGGGATCGAAAAAAACTCGTTAGAGTATTTTAGGCTCTGATACCATAAAGAGGATGAGAAAACGTTGTAAATGTTATTCATGGACTGTAAGAATATATACACATTTACAGATACAACAAATCTGGTCAAATCCTAAGCTAATTAAGGGAGAGATCCTAGGAGATAATTAGGGAATGATTACAGATTACAACAGCTCATGTATGACCAAGTAGTATAGCAAAAAATCATGTACATATGAGTGTACTGTTAGGAAGATGTTCTATAAATGTAACATGAATAGATACAAGGTATTTATTACTTGGACAATAAAATCGATGCTCTTTTTGAAGGTGAGAGTAACCCAAGAATACACATTTTATAGATTTGGGATCTAATTTGGTGACTTGAGGACAAACATCACGGACAAATTATGTACTCCCAAATATGCGAGAATTAATGGGGAACAAGGGTTTAGTAGGAAAGTGAATGTGATAAGGAATCTCACCATGAAGGACGAATGATGGCATACGATAAATCAAATAACAGGTTTTAGAGACCACATCGACCCAAAAACACTTAGGTACATGTGTGTAGAACATAAGTGCTTTGACTTTTTAGAGGAGATGTTTGCTTTTTCTTTCAACTACATCGTTTTGAGATGTGTATCTGCATAGGAAGTTTGGTGAATGATGCCATTTTTAAGCATGTAAATCTGAAAGGGATTAGAAAGATATTCTTTGGTATTATCACTTCGCAAAGTTTGTAAAGAAACATTAAATTGTATTTTTGAAAGTGGTAAAATGGAAAATAGCTTATAACGATCTTTCATTAAATAGAGCCAAGTTATCTGAGAAAAATCATCAATAAAGGTGACAAAATATCAAAACCCAGTTTTAGATACAATGAGACATGAACCTCAAACATTTGAAAGAACTAACTCAAACAAAATATTGACTCTTTTATTGACTCGTGAAACAGTAGGCAGATGATGATGTTTGGCAAATTGAATGACTCACAATCTAAAGATGACATTTTTTAAATTTTGGATATAGTTTCTTCAATACAAATAGGGATGGATGGCCTAACTGAAAATGTGCTTTAGAAGGAGTTGAGATCATTGAGCAAGCAATGGGCTTGGGCACCTGTTCACTAATATGTAGAACGTAGAGACCTCTTAGTATATGTCCATTACCAATGATCTTCTTGGTTATAAGATCCTGAAAAATACAGCAATCCAAGAAGAATAAGACACAACAATTTATAACTCGAGTAATTTTGCTAACAGATATTAAGATGAAAAAAAATTCTGGTAGGCCTAACACATATGATAGGGAAAGTAAATGAGTAGGGTGAGCAGTTCCAAAACCAAGAACAAATGAGGTAGAACTATTTGCTAAAGTGACTTTGGAAGGAGAGTTGGGGGGTGTAAAGGTAATAAGAAGATTAGGATTACCTATCATATGATTATTAGTACTAGAATTAATAACCCATTAGGTGTTGGAGAAAGAAAGGAGACACTTATTAGGATTATCTGTTTCAACAATGGCAATGATCGAGTTAGACGAGCTCTGCATGACTTCTTGGTACTAATGAAATTTAGCAAATTTGTTTATAGAGACTAAGATTGCTTGCTTTAAAGATGTGCTGGGTGTGGTAGAAATGGTTGCAAAGCGAGTTGAGGGAGAATCTTTTGATTTGTTTTGCAGTTTTTGAAATGTGTTTTTTATATGACCTAACTTATGATAATAGTTACATTCAACTTCGACCATAATAATACATCGAACTGTATACCTTCAACTTTGGTCACACAATCTTCTATCAAATATTTATCTAATTCCATCATATTGTATGAAGTCTTTGCCTTTTTTTTCATGAATTTTGTAAGTGAAAGTAACAAATTGCTCTTAAAAGATAAGTCTGAACTTGAACCTGAAGCTAGAGTTGAACAACCTGAACTACTATGATCCCGATCTTAAATTTTGTCAATTCTGAGTTGATAATCATTAAACAAATCATACTAGAATTGTTTTACGACATTTACATGCTCTTTAGCTTGATCACCATGTATCACATTTTATATAAAATTAACCCCCTCCATCTTGTATCCGAATCCAGCACAGATAAGATTGCAACAATATATCCAATCATATACCAATAAGAATTCAACTTCTCCATCCCCATAACCTGAATAAACTCATTGGAATTAAACATCCAATTAGATAAAACTTTCTTTATCTCACACATTGTGTTAAAACAACATTGTGAAGTTGGATATTTTGTTCTCAAGAACAATTGAGTCCCAGTATAAAAATAATTTCAACTTCATACAAACTTCTCTAGCCAACCCCCATTGATATTCTGTATGCATGCAAGTGTAATGAGAATCTCTTTGTCTTAGTCTGGTAAACACATCAACATATTGAATTGCCAACTCCAACATTTTGAAGGATGAGTTCCATTTGCTTAAACAATCTAAAATTGACTTCTTCGTACTTGGAATGCATAATTGTACTGCTGTTTCTTCAAATCTCTCAACTCCTTTAGATGTTGTACTCCAATATACTACACTATTCTGAATTGAATCTATTGCCTCCTTTATTATATCCAACCCATCTTTCACAATCAAATTCATAATATGTACAAATCAATTCATATAGAATAACCTTCCACCAGCCAAAAAGCTCCCAACTCGTATCTTATTTTCCAACTTTTTAATCATAACATCATTTCTGATACAATTGTCGACTATTATAGTGGACAATTTGGTGTGGATATTACACTCTTTTAAACAGTTACAATCTTTTAAACAGTCTCTTAACACGGTTGCCAACCTTTCGTTTATATGTGATGTCGATTTATAAATAAACCAACCTTGTACAAATATGGCCAACATCAATTATAACATAATAAAAAACTAAGTGATAATAATGTCAATATTAAAGAATATAAATTATCTCAAAATTTTATCGCGTAGAATCTAATCACTGTCAAAATAATATATTGTCACTGTCATATAATCTTCTTTTGGTCAGTTATCTACATGTTTGTTATACTGGTAATCCATCTTTCAATACTTGACGATGTTCTTAAAATTTCATTCTTTTTATTCTCGTACATCTTCATAATATCCTTCATCGTATTTCGAGTTTGAACCTTGAAGATCAATTGCAATGGGTTGCAAAATATCTTAAATCTTTTAATATCAACGATGAATAGTGGATTTTCATCACCAATTACCGTAAAAGCAATAAAAAATCTTGATCTGTTACTATCATAAGATGTTGTAGTCATTTCGTTCTTCCCTCTTATAACATTAGGGGTTAAAAGTGTTTGACCTATTAATATGGTCCTTTTTGTATTACATAAATCCATGTGTCTCTTTTAAATAAGAGGTTCCACTTTTTGGCCAACATCTTCTGACAATATTTACATTCGACTTTTTCTACCCCGTCCACTGATCTAGTGTTATTGAAGTGATTTCAAACTTTACTTTTTAATTGACTCGGACTTCTATTTTCACTTAGTATAGGATTAGAAGCTCCATTGAAGGAATATGCTCATCCATCTGAAACAATCAACATATAAATATATGTGTTATTCATAATCATAATTGATAATTCATAAACATGGAAGAGAATATGAGAATATAAATCATAACCATAGATTTAAAGTTTATCAATTGTCAATGACTTACACGGTCACACGTATATGACCGTTTAAGTCACTAAGATCATGTCACACAATACACGGGTATGTATATATTTTCACGGACTTACACGCTCGTATACATGGGTGTGTACGTGACTGTGTAAGTCACTATAAATTCTTGTCCATTCTTGCATAGTCACATACAGTGTATGTCACTTGATCATACTTACACGGTCATATACATAGGTGTATATATGAACGTTTAAGTTCTTGAAACTCACAATCATTTACACGGTTCTCGGAACTCTCAGTCACTTACACGATTGGATTTGTGAAATACTAGAATTTCTGAGATTGTTGCCGTCTGGTAAGTGTTGCGTGTATGTGATCGTGTAATTATGCGAAAACACCCCCTAGAGGGCAACAATCTCAAAATTTCTAGTATTCACAAATTCAATCTTCAGTGAAAAGATTCAAGAACTTTACCATGGAGAGTGGGTGGCGAAGAAGCAAAAAAAGATGGCGGGAGGGAACGGGGTAGTGATGAATTGAATTTTGGTTTGAGAGAGAGAAAGAGAGTGATTGAAGAAGGTAGGAATCTGAGGAAGGAAGAAGGTGGAGGAGAGCGTGGAGGAAAATTTTAACCTAGGCTAAAATAATGTTGCATTTTGCTTCTTAAGGAAAATGACATCGTTTTGGTTTTACAATCTATCGGGGGATTTTTGGGCTTGAGGGCCAGCTTAAGGCCTGTTGATGCTGGCCCGACCCCAAATGCCATCCCTATTGTTGAGCCAACGTAGACCAATGATCCACCAGTTTTCAATAATAGAAAATAATTTAGCTAGGGTGACAAAATCACCAAAACTTCTGAAAAAAAGTAAAGGAGTGGCGAATTAGTGCACAAACACAAACACAACAAACCCCCGCCCCGCCCCAAGCAGTGAATAATGGTGGTGAATTAGACACCCAAGCGAGTTAGAAGTTAGAGATTGTTAGAAGATTCTGTTAATCAATCATCTGCCAGCTAGCAAATTTAGTTACCTTATTTGTTAATGTAATTAATGTATTTTATATGCTTACCTTTTTAGATAGTCAAAAGGAGCTGTCAAATCTCCTTCTTTTGTATATTCCTTATTTAGGTAGGACCCCTTGTCTATATATGTAGATAAACTCTTCTCTAATAAGATAAGTTTTATCGCACAAAATCCTATGCATTGACATGGTGGTCATGGCCTGTTTTAGTTTATGGAAAGCCCTTTCCACCTCCTCTATCCACTTAAAGTTATTCTTCTTGAGCAACTGCATCAACGGCCATGCAATGTGGCTGTACCCCTTAACAAATTTTCGATAGTAACCCGTCAACCCTAAAAACCCCCTCAACTCCTTCAAGGTTTCTGGTTTAGGCCACCTTAGCATGGCCTCAATTTTGGACTGATCTGCTGGAACACCTTGCCCTGAAACAATGTGACCAAGATATTCCAAGTGTGGCTGCCCAAAGATACACTTCTTATAGTTAGCATATAGCTGCTGCTGTTCCAAAATACTCAAGGTCATCCTTAAGTGGTTTAAATGCTCTTCCTTACTTCTGCTGTAAACTAAAATGTCGTCAAAGAATACGAGTATAAGCTTTCGAAGATGAGGTTTAAAAACCTGATTCATCAATGATTGGAATGTTGCCAGGGCATTTGTCAAACCGAAGGGTATTACTAAAAATTCATAATGCCCTTCATGTGTGCGGAATGCGGTTTTCTCTATATCTTCCTCCTTCATCCTTATTTGATGATAACCGGACTTCAAATCGATCTTGGAGAAAATGACTGCCCCACTTAGCTCATCCATCAACTCTTCTATTATGGGTATCGGAAACTTGTCACTTATGGTCACTTTGTTGAGAGCACGATAATCTACACAAAAACGCCACCCTCCATCTTTTTTCTTAACTAGTAAAACCGGGCTAGCATAAGTTGACGTGCTAGTTTGAATAATTCCCGAATCTAACATCTCTTTGACCAGCCTCTCAATTTCATTCTTTTGAAAGTGAGGGTATTGAAGGGTCGAACTCGGACAGGTCCTTCTCCTTCGATGAGATGGATGTGATGTTCTCTTCCCCTCTTTGGTGGTAAGGCCTGCGGCCACTGAAAAACCCCCTTAAACTCCTCCAATAGGCTACTGATTTCCGGATCAGCTGAGTTACTCATCCCCTTAAAGTCTTCCTCTGATTGTGTCATCTGTAAAAAATACACTAAGTCCCCTCCCTTCAAATCCTTACACAAGGATTTTGCACTCACCAAAGATTTCGACAAGATGGGATCCCCTTTATAATAATTTCTTTCTTCCCAACCCTTATCTTCATGGTCAGTGTACACCAATTAGTCAGAACATCCCCTAGTGTCCTCAGCCATTTGATGCCAAGAACAACATCTATGCTGCCCAACTTCATCGGCAAGAAGTCCTCCAAGATTTCCAGCTCCTGTATCCTCAAGTTCAACTTCCTATATACCCCTTTTCCTGCTATCTTGTCTCCATTTCCCACAACTATTTCATACTTACTGGTAGAGTCCCATTTGGATCTCCATTTTAATGCCAACTCTTCTGACACAAAATTATGGGTGGCTCCACTGTCAATGAGGATCACCACGGGCTCTCCTTCCAATTCTCCTACCACCTTCATCGTCTTGGGTAGGGTCAGTCCAGCTACTGACCCAGCTGAAAGCTCAACATTCAACAACTCCCCTTCTGGCTCCTCTGCCTCATCTGCATTTCCCAGCATATCCCTTTCTACTTCTTCATCGAGGACTGTAATAACCTTCAGGTTTATCATTTTACACTGATGGCCTATGGTGTATTTTTCATCGCATTTGAAACATAGCCCTCGTCTCCTCTTCTCCTGTAGCTCATCAAAGGTTAAACGCTTAAAATTTCCCTCTCCTTTGTTGGTAACAATGGTCCTGCCTGCTTTAACCCCACTTTTCTCCTGCTCTCCAGCTGTTTCCCACCCCCTGTGTCCACCGTAGCCACCTGTCCTATTACCCCCATGACTTTGTTTCACCCCAGTATTTTATTTTTTTCCTCAATCTGTTGAGCCAACGACATCATTCGACCTAAACTACTGAGATTAGCAATTAGGAGCTCCACTCTGATCTCCTTCGACAGTCCATTCAAGAACGTACTCTCCAGCACTTCATCGGGCAAGTCAGGTAAGGGAGCAGCTAGCTCCTCAAATCGGCAAATATAGTCGTCCACGGAGCCCATCTGTTTGATGGCCAACAGTTGCTGACATGGAATACCCTCTTGGATCGGTCTGAATTTTTTTACAAGAAGCTCCTTGCATTCCTCCCAGTCGCTAATCGGTCTCTGGCCCTCCACCCATCGAAACCACGCCAAAGCCTTTTTCTCCTTGCTGAGGGACACCAACTCCATCTTCTCCCTCTCATTAAATCTGCCCACCGAAAAAAATCTCTCCACCCTGTAAATCCACCCGTCCGGATCGTCTCCATCAAATACCGGCATCTCCACCTGCAGAGTCCGGCAGTCCCTTCGGTGCTCTCCGGGTCGCCCATAACCAGGCGGTGGATCCTCGGTGTAGCCTGCCCATTCCTCTCTCGGAGGCTCGGGTTCCCGCTCTCCTGCCCCCGGTGGCCCCCGTCGACCCCCTGCCTAGCACGCCCACCCCCGGAATGGCTCCGGGTGAGTCGGGTCATTCCACCCGCACTCCGGTGGATACTCCGTCCTTCCCATCTTGTCTGGGGAACGTCGCCGGAACTCCCCCCTTGGTTCGACTACTGTCGTAGGCCCACGACTCCCGCCAGGTTCCATCTGCCCCTTCCCTTTGTCCACTCGCGCCTCCCCCTCCTTTCGGTGGTTGCCCGACGACTCTCCACTCTTGCCGGCGTCTCTGTGACTTACCAGCATTGTCATTATCTCCCGCAGCTCCTTCATCTCCAACTGAGACCGCTCCCAGTTTTGCTGCACTTCTTCTTTCTCCAGTCGACGTTCTTCCCTCATCAGCTCGAAATTCTACTGAAAATCGTCACGTAAGTTTTCAAGTTACTTCTCAAGTCCATCCATCCGATTATCCCCCTTCTTGTTAGCCATCGCTATGATCCTTGCTCTGATACCAGTGATAAAACCCTCAGTAGCTGAGGGATTTCTTACTGAATATTATGAGTGAGTAACGACAACTCTGTCAAGTTACAGTATAGAATGCAGCCTACTTCAAGAGGGCTGCTCTCTCCAGCCTAAGGCTCAAGTATATTCCTTCTAGAATGTCTACCCCCCTCCCAATCATTACAGCCTTTTATATTAACTAACTTCTTACGTCAGCTATTCTCTCCCCTCCCACATGCACGTAACATTCCCCTGCCTTTTGTCGTAACAGAAAGTGGTAACTTTACTCAGTTACCCTTTCCTTCCCCCTTCTAGAATATACCTTAGTGATAGGAGGTCTAACATTATCATATAATAAAAGAGATGGATGAAGAGTAAACTGAAGTTAGTGTAATAGAAAATCGGAAGATAATGGATCAACAGTAAAACATTCTAAGGAAAGGGACGCATCCGTTGAGATGTTTACCATGTAGACAAAAGTATGTTTATCATGCCCTTTTACCTCTTATATTTGGTTCACTATCCCACTTTATTATTCTCTCTTGAAACAATTCCCATCCGTTTCATATGATGCAAACAAGTTTCAGTTTCCACTAAGAACTGACACTAATATGATTTGTAGAAGTACCTGAAGGACCAGTTCCATCAAGATATCTACAGTGTGGATTCCAGGCATAAAGATCAATCAAATGGTCAAAACTGCCCAAAATAAACCATTGCATGACACGTTATTAAGAAAACTGAGCATAGTGTGCAAGCATCAACAGCAAAACTACTCTTCCCATCTTACTTATGGTAAAGAATTAAACAATTCTCTACCTGTCACCACCTTTTCCATGTCCGTTGTCTACTGGATTTCCACCATATAATCGCCCTGGAATGGCATTTCCAATTGAGAAATGCATGATATCAACTTCATAACCTTTACAAGTTTTGTCGGTGCAAGTGTCAGGGCCATCCTTGCAACCTCCCATCTAACAGACAAGTTTTTCGTGGTTAATAAAAGATATCGAATACAAACTTGCATTGAGACAAGAACAGTGCAGTTACTCAGGAAGCCACTCACTCTGTGGTAGGTGGCATTATCACCAATTTGAAACATGAGAGCCACAGATGGGCATTTGTTGCTATTGCTGCAATACACAAATTAAATTCAATCTGATAAAGCCCTTTGAGTAGAGAATTCAAAGCCCAAATATCCTATTCACCTAAACTGTCACTCCACACAAGATAAACAAAGCGCTTAAACATTTACTCCCCTCGACATAAACAAAAGCGTTCAATGACATGATAATAATCATAAAGGAAAGCAAGGAAAGTGAAAGGTGTTTGATTTGTTCATGTCAACTAACATCTGAAGTTGTTATCTCCGAGAATTGTGGTCATTCTAATTGTCATTGAACGCAAAATAAGCAATTCCCAGCTCCCACTACTACAAAACCGTACTAATCCTCCCAAGTACTTAACTCACCTAAATGTAAGTAGTATTATGGACTGGAGTTACTAAATCATTGATATTACTCACTAAACATAAAAACAAACACAAGCGACACAATCTTGGAAAATTTTAGATTTATCGCATATCCATTAGTTTCAACAAATTCAACTTACCCTGCCGTGTACGCATACCTCCCATCAACTTGTAACAAGAAGTAGATATCATGACCATCGTGCAAGGCCTGACAAAAAGATCTGTTGCTTATCTCACAGAACCACGTAACGAAATCCAATCTTTATCAAGATTATTTCTGGTTTTTAAGATAAGAACACAAAAAGAGACGTACAGGAAAAACTACCTTAACGGTCATCTTGCCACCGCCATATTTTTTATCGGCATCGGGGTCGAGAGCCGAAAGTAGAGAAAACTGGGAGCCGACAATGTCTTTCCAATCTTCGGCGTGGCCGTCGACGGTGACAACTCCGGGATTGAAAGCGGCGACAACTCCAATACCATAGTCCGATCCGCAGCTCCATTCACCCGACTCATGATGCGAGCTGACCCGCGTGGTTAAGGCGGAGCCCGTAACCAGCAACACTAAGAAGGCTCTAAGCATTGTAGAGAAGAACAAAATTAGCAAAGAAGACCGACGGTGGGTCTTGGAGGCGTGTTTGTGTAATACATACTGTACCAAGCTCCCGCGGCTTGCTTTGTTGACTGTTAGAAAGAGTCAAAATAATGGAGGGTAGTTATAGTGTTGCTGTCATTTTTTATTAATTTCAAATTTTATCCACTCCACATTAGTCCACGAGCCTACGCACTTCCGGCACTTGGCTTGTAAATGATTAACCACGTCAGCTACAAATCTAGTTGAGTGATTCATCACCACCAAGAGTTGCCCGCATAGAATCGCAGCCCAACAGCCCAGACGTCAGAACTCTCTGAAGTTCGAACTCTGAGCGCAGCGCAGCTCTCTCTTCCAGACCTCTCTCTCTCTTCAGCATTTCTGTTGATCTCAAAAAATGGGCATCAGATCCTCTGTGCCACTAAGCCTGTACCTATTCTGTGCCACAACAAAAACGTCGCCGTTTTGTTTAAACCAACGTTTCCTCTCAGCCTCTTGCTCAGCTAAGCCGAGCCAATGTCCCCTTCTTCCTTTGTTTTTGCTTTCCACTTTACGTCTTCAATCTTGCTCTCAACTGTGTATCTGCTTTACTTGCCGAAGGTTGAAGACGAAAAACTTATGTGCCCCTATTTGTATCTATCGCTCTCTTCCATCATTTGCGTCTTTCTTCTCTTCAATCTCAATCTTGCTTTGCGGGTGCTGCCTTCTTCCTTGTTTCTCTGTGATTTACCCCCCTTCCATTTTGGGTCTTGGCTATGATGACTCATACTATAAAAATGAATGGAATCCAGAATGTTCTGGCGCTTCGCGCCGATCCCCCTCCTGGCCCGTTCAGATCCAAGGCGGTTTCGCTTGCGTTCTAGGTCTTGTAACACACCGAACCGAGCATTCTGGTTACATTTTGAGTATATTTCAGTAACAGTATTGATTGATTAGTGAGGAGGTTGATTTTGTAAGAGTGAGATTTGAATGTGTTTTTGCAGGTGAGACATATAAGGTCTATGTATGGTGACTACTTTGGCATTACTGTTGCTGGTTATCTAGGTTTTTTTTTTCCTTTACACTTATTCCTTTCTCTTTCTGCAAATTTCCTATTTGCTAGTGTCCTTATATTTTGATGGTTTCCAATTGGTGTCCAGAGGCGCAACCTGACGCGATTGGCAGTGATGGGGTTGCTACGCCGGACAATTATCAGAATTTTTTGCAATTGAAACATTTGCATCAACAGGTAATGGTTGTTTCGTTCGACTGGTAATTACACTTTCTTTGTGAAGATGGCTATTGTCGAGCATTTTTACCTAGAATGTACTTAGCTGCCACTTGTTCTGTTTAGGCAAGGGATACGTGA
>JANVCL010000007.1:1060747-1077175 GCA_026546855.1 Erythroxylum incrassatum
CTTGGCGTCGGACTAATATGTTGCTGAATCTGACCTAGCCTGAGAAAGGGTGGGTACGAATAAAATAACAGTTAATAATCCAAATAATATTTCATTATTTAATTAGCATTAATTGCATGATATGTGTTATAAAAGTCTTTTAGATACTAAACTTATACCAAAGTTGCTCCTACACATTTGCACGGCAATCTTGCTTAAGTTTGTTTAAGCAAGACTAAGCCTTCCCTACAGGATCATCAAACAACAAAACTTGCGCTTGAGCACCTCAAAACCTTTGCAGTGTTTAACTTTCACACTTAAGTAAGCAAACTACGAAAGCAATAAGTAATCAAAGGCAACAATAAACACACAAGAGATATGACAAAAGCCTACTTTTATTACTTCCCTTAATATATGCGAAGGAATACTCTCTCTTAATATGTTCTCTCTGTGTTGAGGAGCAAGGCTCAAATGAGCTATATATAGGGTCCATTAAGAACTTAGCATTAGCTAAGTTAATCCATAAAAGGTTTAAAACTCTACCAAAATTCACACTACGCTTGATTTAACCTGCTAAGTTTACCTTAAAGCTTTTGCAAATCTTCCTCATGTATGTAATCTAGCTAAACTTTAACCTAAGATCGATCTTAAGCTAGTTGTGAAGTGCCATTATCTTTTTCTCACATTTAAATCTTGTATCTTGTTGAAGATTTTTGTCAAAATGCACCAATGCATGTCAGTGCTCACCTGCTATTGAGTTTTCTTCAATGATATTCATTTTTCCTTACCTACTCATAAGTCTTTACCTTATTTCGTCAACCTAAACGCCAAACATTGGCCAAGGATCACTATCACTCATAAGATTCTATAATTTGGACTTAGGGGTCTAACAAATTACTCTTATTAGAAGAACTCGACAAGCTTGTTAAAATAATATGTGAACACTCATTTGAATGTTGTTCCCTCGAAGACTCCTTAGTCGTTGGCATGTCTTTAACTTACCATTTTCTCTCTCCATTGGGTTCGCATTTTCTTTTGTTGAGACACTCCTTTACATGGCCAGCTATGCCCAACATAGCATAATTATTGAGGTAGACTTCTTCCATCCAATCCTCACTTCGTTCTCCTTGATCCTTTGTGACCATGAAATTCATTTTCTCCTCACCCACCTTCCGTTTTGGGCATTCATGAGCAAAGTGCAACCTTTCACAAATGAAACAACTAATATATTGTTTTGTTTATTTCTTAGACTTACATTGAGAAGATTTATATACCTTCTCCTTATCTTTTTCTTAGCCATTCTATATCCCAACATTTTTTGGCGTTCCTTACTACTTCAAATAGGTGGTGGCATTTATAGATCAACCAAGGCATCTGTAGCCACTATAATAACACTTGGGATGTCATTCACATTATGCCTCTAAAGCTCCATTTATGCACTACCTTGCAAGCCACTTATGAATTTGAATAGCTTGCCTTCCTCAGACATGTTCTTTACATCCAACATCAAATATGTGAATTTCCTCATATACTCTTGCATCGAGCCGTCTTGCTTCAATCAATTCAAAGCTTCGCTCATGAGCTATAAAGTGTTATTAGGTAGGAATTGCTCTAACGCTCCTTCATTTTCTCCCTAGGGCTTACCTGAACTGATATCATTAGAGGTTTTCATTCTCCACCACAACTTTGCATCTTATAAGAAAATTTTAAGCTTCTTGGCACTCCGTTTGTTGACAAAAACTTATAGTTCACTCACCTTAAGCATAATGCTCTCAACAAGTCCCACATCTTAGGTAGCAATCACATGCTTAAGGAGTATAATCTTGAAATTAGCTTCCTCTTACGCCTTCATCAAATCAACAACTTAATCTTGAAATAATTGGATCTGCCTCTCCAAGAGTTCAAAATGAGATAGGTTTACAAGGACTTCTTCTTCGCCGATAGGTAAAGGACCGATCAGTGCTTTCACCCTTCAAACATGCTCAGTTAAATTGCTTGCCTCCTGCTATATGAAAATTTGGCTCTAATATCAGTGGTCACAAAGGCCTTATACATACCAAACTTATACTGAAGTTGTCTCTACACCTTTGCAAGACAACCTCATTTAAGTCCGTTTAAGCAAGACACAAACTTCCCCACGTGATCGTCGACTAATGAAACTTGTTCTTAAATGCCTCACGAGCCTTAACTCTCACACTTGAGTAAGAAAACCATGAAGCAATAAGTAATCAAAGGAAACAATAAAGCATATAAGAGATGCGAAAAATGCCAACATTCATTAATTCTCTTAAAATATACAAGGAATGCTCTCTCTCATCGTGTTCTATCTGTGTTGAGGAGTAAGGCTAGAATGAGCTATATATAGGCACCTGTGATTTAATGGCGAAGTTACAAATCGAAATCTTAATTGAACTAAAACTGCCTAGATCACATCTACTCTTATCAGATTATATCATACTAACCAATTGAATGATACCTCCTCCAAATAAAACTATATCTGATTGAATATTGTTACATCACAATTAATAAGATAAGAGATTAAGTTGAATTATGAAAGATATATTCATATCCACAAAGATCTGTACTATTTTCAAATCATCCTACTACATG
Organism: Erythroxylum incrassatum; assembly: GCA_026546855.1. Classification (NCBI taxonomy): domain Eukaryota; kingdom Viridiplantae; phylum Streptophyta; class Magnoliopsida; order Malpighiales; family Erythroxylaceae; genus Erythroxylum; species Erythroxylum incrassatum. Next base: position 1,063,337 of record JANVCL010000007.1, read on the forward strand.
GAATTGACACAACAGAATATTTGTGCATAATTAGAAAGGTTTTGATCCATTTTGTTATGTATTGAAAATTTCTTACTTCACATTGATAATATTAACAACTTGACTCATTTACATGCAAACTATTATTATTTTATTAAAAACTTATTTATGATAAGAATTATATTTAATAATAATTAAAAATTAGTTATACAGATTTTCCTTTTCTATTTGACTACCAAAAGAAAAAGGTCATAAAACTTGGCACGACACATTCAGTGTTTTAATGCTCCGAAATGGTAACCATGGCCGGGAGTTGGGCCTCCACAGACTGAAATTAAAATTTTAACAAGACGCAGGCACCAACTGAAATCTAGTATCAAATAGGAATCTTCCGTTATTAATCCATACGTTACCTTGTGGTCGGAGATGGGCAGAAATTAATGAGATAATCGGCGCCGGCACAAGTGAAAGTGGAAGTCTTGTCATCGTACGCGTAGCTATAAGCTGTCGGGCAGGCGATTTTGAAGAAAGCAGTGTAAGAATTACGTTGGCAAGCAACTCCTGTCCAGTTTCCAGTACAACAATACTTGTCCTCTCGGTACGCATAACAGGCGCTCTTACACGCCACTACATCTCCCTGCCCTCCAGCCACGATCACGAGATCCGGTGGGCACTGAGTGTTCAAGTCAATGACGCAACCTATGTTCACACATCTGCCACCGGAACCACCTTGTGGTGTTATTATCATTGGGAGGTTGTAGCCGTCCACTAGGCTGACATCGTAATAGTCGAGCCCGTTAGTAACATTGAGAGAGAACTCTGCTAGCGTGACTGGTCCGTTACCACCGCGATCAGAGCATTCTAGATTATTGGGGCCGCAGTCACCAGTGACGCAACTGAAGTTTCCAGTGGTTGAATTTTGAGTGCAGAGAGTCCGACCCCATACGCGACCATTCCAGTTGGTTTCCACAGAGATTACTTTAGTTTCACCTGGCCGGAGCGAGAAGCCAGTGGTCGAAGGTTTAATTGAGCTGCGGGTCAAAATTCCCGGCCATACATGATCGGTGCAGTTGTTTACGAAAGTAAGCGTGGTGGAGTGCGCTGAAGGAGTAACTGAAATTTACAATTTAAGCATCAGAGCCGAGAAATCGTCAAAACACGAAATTTTGAGAAACAACTTTTCTTACCTGAAGAAATGAGGAGGAATTTGAGGTAGAACATAAAAATGAAAATTTGAGGTAGAACACATGAATGGGAAGGATTGTGCGCAGAGACCTTGGAGACATTTCTCATTGTCTTGGAGGATTCCATACATTGAAGTCGATCAAGGAAAACTATGGGGTAGGGGAACTGAACTATATACAAAGGGAGATACCGAGAAGAAAGAGAAGCACTAGGATGAGCACAGCTACACCGAAACAGTAGAGAAGTTAAAAGAATAAGAAGAGCAAGAGCTATACGCCGGCCTGCAACAAAAATTTGTGGAGCTAGATCAAGTCCAACTCGAAACTTCGGCTTTACAGTTTTATGAAGCTATGTTTCCCTTAAAACGCGTGAGTACTTGGTAATTGACAGAGAAGACCCGTTAAATGATTGAGCGAAAGGAAGGAACATCTGAAATTTCCAGGAGAGACATTTTCTAACATTGACTCCTCATGTTTCCAGCAATATCCACCATAGAAGAAGATTGAGAAACTTTATTGGGGTCCACAAGTTTGAAAATACCAATTATGAGTGTAATGGAAAACTCGGAATTGGACGTGAAATAAGGAAAGAAACAGGAATGCAAGCAAATGATGCAATTTCATTTGTTATTCAAAACCCTGCTTAACCAATAAGCTCATGATCTTGTCCAACAACGTTAAGTTGGCAGTCCGGGTGACTAAATCCTCTGCTTACTATTTTCTAAAACCATGTTCGCAAAAGTAAAAACATCTAATTTTACATAATAGATGCATAAACTGCATATTATGGTAAGATCAAATAAAAACACATTTAGGTGGATATAGTTCCTTTTAGAAATTGAAGTAATAAATTAATTACCAAAAAACGACTCAAAATTACAAATGCTAAGATTAAGGCATATAAATTTCTATTAGGGAGCTGCAACACAATGCCTTTTATCCAAGTAACTACATGTAAGATGTGAAGTTGCAATCCACTTCTGTGCGTGTAACAAGGATCATTTCGATTTAAGACATTAATGTTGGTTTGCACCTGAAGTGGAGATCATTCTCCAGTTATCTAGTCCCTTGCTTGCCAACATATAGTTAGATATTCTAGTTTCTTAAGTGAAAGGCCGAGGGACTCTTTAATTCTTGAGATTGTTGAGCAACAAAATGAGTCAATGCCTGTCTACTTTTTCCTGAAAATTATTACATTTCAATTCCTTCTCGACACTTCCTAAGGAAAACCTCAAATAGGGTCTTAAATTAACAGATTAGTGTGAGCTTTTCTATGTGGTTATGCACTATTCGAATAGGAATCCATTATTTGAAAGATCCTAGTTTTCGTGCTTAGATGGGTCTCTAAGATCCTTTCACTGACCTATGTTGTGTTGAAGGGAAATCTATCTGATTCGATCGATCATGTAAAGCGCATGGAAGCAACAAAATTTAGGAAAATATATAGAAAAGACAGTTTTTTCTATTTATTATATTTTCTATTATATTAGTATTAGTTAGTGATCCCGGCTCAATAAGTCCTTTCTTTCATGATGAATTGTTGGTAATATGTCTCTAAATCGAAATAATATAATTGGATTTCTTTTTAATAGTAAAAGTTTGTTTATTATTTTTTTATAAAGAAATTTTTTTTGATGACCCAGTTTTTTGTTTCTTTTGATAAATTGTTAGTTCTAAGAATTTGAAAAGAAATAAAAAATCCTTTTTTTTCTGAGTTGTTTAAAGATAGAATTTAAATCGGAAAATTGATTTCAGAAAAAGCCAAAATAGAGTTCAATTTCCATTCCCCAATTCAAGTGCACCGACGGCTCATTCTCTTCCTCCCTATACAAAAGAAAAGAAAGAAGCAAAAGAAAACTAATCAAAGCAAAACACTGGCGCTGGGTCAAATGGATCCGACGACGATGTGCCAATCACTTGGAGTTGGTTCCCTGTGGCCATATCGGTGCTTTTGTAACGTCCGACTCTTTGCTTATTATGTTACTCTATACTTTCCATTTTAACTGTACAATCATTACCAAGAGACTATATATTTATATAAACCTAAATGCCCCGAAATTAAGTGAAATTCTCTCAATAAACAATGGCTTCAAGTTTCAACTGTCCCTTCTCGTGTGCTTGTCCTCGTCATTCAGACATGGACTAATAATGGCTTTGCTTAGTATTGGACATGATGACTTCATACATTAGGGGTTATCTAAAAAATCTATGTTCACGGATGGTTTATATTCAAGCTAACATCATTGTTGTACTAAACTTTATCTTCAAAACAATTTAGTTATTAAGATTAAAGAAATAGGATTCCTGTGGTTTAAGAAATTTTGCAAAAAATCTCACTCGATCTTCAAAATTTTTGAAAAGAATTATTCAAATTTTTAGTTTTTCAGAAATTTTTTTCTGGTAGGCTTGGACTAAAAAATAAAAGCGATGCATATGAATATTAAACACGGACTAATCAAATGTCACTGATATTATAACTTAGCTCAACTTTTAAACTTAATCCGAACAAATAAAGTTTGATTTAAAATAATAATTTAACATAATTATAATAAAGTATTAGTTTAAGTTAAATTGAATTTGTTCAATTCAAGTTTAAAAGAAAGAGTTCATATCGCATATATTTTGTTGTTATTTTTATTATAATTCTAAAAGAAAAGGGGTTTTTTTAAAGAAAATGGAAGGAACTTTTTTTGAAAATTTTAAAAATTATGGAGTTTTGTTAAAGATTTTCTTAAACTATATAAATGATTTATGTTTTTTATCCTAATTAGATATTTTATAATAAATTATATTGGTCATAATTTTTATTAATAATTAATATAAATAATGAAGTAATAGGCATTTAATTAATGAAAAATCAGATTTAATATAATATTTAATTTTTTTATTATCATCGTTATCGTACTCACTTTAAAAGATCTGATAATATTAAATATATTTGTAATGAATTTAAAAATAATAAAAGCCCGAAACTAATTGCACTGACACGACGTCAACCAACGCTTAAATCCAGACAATTAGTGTCTGGCCAGGAAATTTAGAAGAAATTGCTTTCACCGTGGCCCCAGCAAAAAGGATCTTCCACCAGCCATTGCCCATTGCTATGCATACTTTTGGTTTCAAAATAGAAGTAAAGTTTTAGGAAAACATCATACTGCCTCAGAGCCTCCCTTAAAAGCATCTTAACGTGTCCTCCGTGGGAAAACATTCCTCTGACGAACGAAAGGATGAATTTTTAAATGCAAGCAACGAAAGAAAGACTCTCACTTTCTTTCATTTTCCACCCAATAAGCAAAAGTGTTTACTGTAAAGACTCTCACTTTCTTTCATTTTCCACCCAATGAGCAAAAGTGTTTACTGTACTACTTGTTGACTTACTGCCTCTCACTCTTTGCTTGCTTTAGGTAAGTTCCATGGACTATCATCATCCTAGTGCCGTGTCACTTTTATTGATTTAGTCCTCCCACCTCCCTCTCCCTCTCCCTCTCTCCCTCTCAAGCTGTAATGCAAACTCCTGATTTTTCAAGGTACCTTTATTCATCTCACTTGTCAGACCTCTGAGTTTTGGAGTTTACTTCAATAATCTGTTTTTTTTTAAATCAATTTCAACTCGTCAATCCTTTTAATTAATGTTCCGCTAGGTTGCTAATGGATGCTTTTTTCACTTCATAGCTCGAGTTTTTTTTTCTTCTTCTTTTGGGAAGGTAAAAGTCTTACTTAGCTATTTGCCACAAATCCCAGAAATATTTTTCTGTTACATGTAGATTAGATTTGAGAATTTGGTTGGAATCAGGTTTGTTAGTTTCTGTTATTTTGTGGCCTTCTTGAGTTTCGCTTCCAATGGACACCGATAGTGGAGAAGTGAAGTCAAAGATGGAAGATTACGAGATTCTAGAACAGATTGGGGGAGGAGCTTTCGATGCTGCTTTCGTTGTTCTTCATAAGACAGAGAAAAAGAAGTAAGAAAACTGATTAATATTTTCATCAGGTTCCTTTCGTTCATGATCTTCTTTCTGCTACAAGTTTTGAGTTACCCTTTTCAGTTTTCGGAGTGAACTACTATTTCATTTTGTTATTGGGTCTGTTTATGGATCAAGCTCCAAGATCAGGTTTCTAGGTGTTGACAGGTTGAAGAAGATGACTCACGTTATTGCTCTTTTTAATTGTGCAAACTGTGATCTGAATTTGAATTTCCGTTGGAAGAGTCTTCCAAGATTCTTTATTATGTAAACATGTTAATTGATTCCAAAGGAAGTGTTCGATTAAAATTATGATTTTTGTTTATTAGCGGTTGGTGGCTACCGTGTCAGCACGACCCTTAATCTGTTTCCTGTCATTGTCTTTAAAGTTCCAAATTCTCGATGTTTTGAGATTCCTTTTACATGTTTACAAATCTGTTACTTTGGAAGGTATGTCTTGAAGAAGATTCAGTTGGCTAAGAAGACAGACAAGTTCAAGCGCCCAGCTCAGCAAGAGGTCACCTTTACTTCTGCTTCGAATGTAAAATTTTATTTTCCCTTTTTTATTTCCGGTGGCCAGACAATGAGCTCTTTCCTTTCCCTGATGAAATTTTGTATCTCCACTTCGATGAACAGAGTTTTTATGTTTAATTTCTATGATTCTACTCTTTCGTTTACTAGAAAACCTGCTATCATGTATACAACTACTTCATATCAATCCAAAAACATGAAATCTACTGTACTGACTCAGTTACAACTTATGCGTGCTCTTAGTGATAACATGCTGTTTGACTTCTATAAACATTTTTAGAATCATTCTCTCCTTTTGCGGAACAAGCTCTTAGGTGAGACTGTACCACCATGCCAACATATTGCTCTCTACTCTTGAGTTATTAGTACCAGTTTTTACTGTTTCTTTTATAATTAATACATTGCTGCACGACTAGGAATGTACTAGCAAGTTTTCAACGTTCAAAGTGGAAATCCTTCTTTGATCTGCTTTAATAGTTAGCCGAGAAGATAGATTAATAGACTTTCAATTCTGATGCTTCCGATCTGTTAAAACAACGGTAGCTTTATTCTTCCTGAGCCATTCTGAAGACACTATCTTGGATTGTTATGTACTACAGAAGAACTTCATTGCTAAACTAAACAACCCATACATTTTGGAGTACAAAGATTCCTGGCTGGACAAGGTCAGAACAGTTCTTTTTTTGTTATTTTTAGCTGTGCAGAGTGGGAATTATCATCTTTGAGACTTATGTTATTTACTCTATTTGAGATGTTTACTGGCTTACCAAAACTGTTTATGCATCTTTTTATGTAGGGGGATTGTTTGTGTGTAGTAACCGGTTACTGTGATGGAGGAGACATGTAAGTTTCTATCAAGTGGTCCAATATTTTAGATGGGTAGAGTGGTGGAATGTTGAAGATGCTATATTGTGTTAAACGATCTAGTAGATGTCATTTTCATTTAATTATGTGTTAGGATCTATATATCTGCATAGGTATCTTCCAAGGATTCAAATATAACGTTCCAATGTTAGTGGATGAAACTTGTTAGAGTTTCAACCAACTATTGATAGTGGTTGTGAGCTTCTCATGTTTTCTTTTCTTTTTTAATTCAAATTTTTTGGAAACTATCTTAGAAATTATTTTGTAGTTGTTCTACTTATTGTTTTTCCTATTTTTATACCTGTTAATATAATTTGTCTAGTAAGATCCTCTTACTATTTGCAATGTGGAAATGGAGATCTATTGGTTAATTTCTTCAAAGTTCCTTCTATATCTAGCTTTTTTTATCATATATTAAAATGGAAAAAAGAATACATTAATAACTAGCTTTTTTATCATATATTAAAATGGAAAAAGAATACATTAATAACTTTTTGATTGAAATTAACAATTTTTTATTATCAAAATCTATAATGGAATAATGGATGGACTTAATTGAATAATAATAGGACCTTGAAAAAGAAAGCTACATTAGGATGACTGTATAGATGCAATTAGAGGATTAAACCAATAATAGGCCATCTCATAATCAGTTTAAGCAAAGTTGACAAGCCAGGTAATTTCCATGAACTATCCTTAGAAAAAAGTGAACTCCTGGTGTTGCATATTGCAGTACTAGTATACAACTGATAAGTGGATGATTATACACTTCACCCTTCTTCTTTGATTTGCCAACAGGGCTCAGATTATTAAGAAGGCTAGAGGAATATTTTTCACTGAGGAGGTAATTGGCAAGTTACTAGTTTCTTTAAATTGTCAAAGAGTATTATCTTATCTAATCTCTTTATTCTCAAACTTGTCAGAAAGTTTGCAAATGGCTTACTCAGTTGTTGCTAGCTGTGGACTACCTGCACACTAACCGTGTCCTTCATGGAGATCTTAAGGTATATTTGTATACTTTGTATATGAGCAGAAGGGAAATCAATGGATTGTTTCTCATTTAAGCATTTTGATTTCCAGTGTTCCAGCATATTCCTCACCAAGGAAAGTGATGTGCGACTAGGTAAGTCATTTATCTTATGGGGGGTGTTTTCCCTTGCCAGAATCCAGTCCATCTTTAAACTTGTCTATTAAATGAAATTTGTTTTTGATGTAACAAGCAGGTGACTTCGGACTTGCAAAGCTTCTGAACGAAGAAGAGCTTACTTCCTATGTATGGTCTTGTAGTACTTTTAATAACTCAATTTATCCCGTGGAATTCTGAAGTCAACTTAAATTTCTTAACTTGAAGAGCTGATCGTAGTTTTGACTCGTTTCGTAAATTTGTGGCCTATTCATTATTAAAGTAAACTGCACTACTTCTAATCAATAGTTGATTGGTTTATGATTTTGTAGTACTGACGATTAAACTATTTCTTAAAGTTAGTTCTCATCATCTTTCTGCTTCGGTACTTTATGATCTCAAATAGGTTGTTGGCACACCCAATTATATGTGTCCTGAACTTATAGCGGATATGCCATATGGCTACAAATCTGACATCTGGTTTCTAGGTAAGAACTATATTAACACATTGCTTTTGTTGTTAAACTTCTTTTGAGTAGCAATTACATATTCTTCTTTTTTCAGGGTGCTGTATGTTTGAAATTGTTGCTCATCACCCACCGTTTAGAGCTCCAGTGAGTGAACAAATGATCTATCTATAAATCATTCTTAACATTATTTACATGAAAGCAATGAACCTAAAGCATGATAATGATTTGGACAGGATATGGCTGGACTTATCAACAAAATAAACAGATCTTCCATTTCTCCTCTTCCTATACAGTATTCTTCCTATCTGTAAGTATTAGTTTTTCCTCTATAACTTGTGGTTCTTGCTAAAATATGTACATTATTTTATGCACATATATTCTGTTAAATGTTAACAGGAAGCAAATCATTAAGTGCATGCTAAGGAAGAACCCAGAACACCGACCAACTGTAAGTTTTGAAACTTTGGCTTATATCTTTCACCTGTGTCATGTTAGTTAGTTACGATACCTGGAATGACTGTTGTTTCAGGCTGCAGAGCTACTAAGACATCGACATTTGCAGCCCTACCTCCTCCGTTGTCATAATTTATCTTCAGTTTTCCTTCCTGTAAAGCCCATAAACAATTTGAAGGAGAAATCACCTAAGAAAGCAACTTCTAGCAGATATGGTGGGAAAGACAGCAGAGACAAGGAATCTGGAGGGGTAAACCTGCCAGTAGCGAATCGTGCTGTAAGTAGCAACGTGCAATCCAATTATCTACCTCATATTGACAATCCAACATCTACGTCAAGTGCAGAAGACAATCTTGAGATTAAGGGGGTTGATCCCACAAGCTATGCTGCAGAAGTATCTGATTCTATAACTGGACCAAAGGACAGTTCCACTGATTCTGAAACAAGTGTTTCCAATGGGGAGAAACCAGCTGAATCTAGGAATATACCTCAGAGGGACTCTATTGGTGCTCAGTGTTCAGAGATCACAGAGAATTCAAAGCATGGAGGAGAACCACCTGATTCTGAAACAAGTGTTTCCAATGGGGAGAAACCAGCCGATTCTAGGAATATACCTCAGAGGGACTCTACTAATACTCAGTGTTCAGAGATCACAGAGAATTCAATGCATGAAGGAGAACCAACTGCTGAGAATATGAAGCAACCACAAAAAGTTGATGCCATTAAGGTGAGCATTGAAGTTCAACCACAAAAAGTTGATGCCAATAACATGAGCTTTGAAGTTCAACAACAAAAAGTTGATGCCAATAACATGAGCATTGAGGTTCAACCAAAGTGCTATGACCAGCAACCTCCTGAATGTATAGAGAGACAGGATACTTCGACAAAGGAAAGTCATGAGCAGAAAATAAATACATGTGAGGATAATAACAACTTACCGTCATCCATGACAAAAACTTCTGTTGAGCCACTATGTGTACAGAAGCCAGAAAGTACTGATGTTGGTACAGTTGTTCATATCAGTTGCATTTCATCGGACAGTTGCGACAAACTTGTCCTTAATGATGATATGAAGAATAATTGTGCAACTCAGATAGAAGAGAATACTTGTGCGTTGGAAATGAAAGATGATGCAGCCAGTGGAATTTCGTTGCTGGAAACACTTAGTGCATTAAGTGGTGGTGATGAAGCCAAGGGTAAGTGGGAGAACCCGGGTGGGCAAAGAGCTGATGCCTTGGAATCATTACTGGAGCTATGTGCGCGGCTACTTAAACAGGACAAAATAGATGAGCTTGCTGGTGTGCTAAGGCCATTTAGCGAAGAAACAGTTTCATCTAGAGAAACAGCCATTTGGTTGACAAAAAGCCTCTTGTCCCAACACAAATTCAATGGCAATGGCAGTGATTGCAGCTGATCTAATAGTTACTGCGAAGATGCATGTGTTTGTTATGGAGCGAGTGTGTTTGAACGAGGAATATAATTCACAAGTATTTTACCACCTTCACTCATCTGTACCGTCCCATGCAACACAATTGTATATGCACCACTCCACTCGGCCAATCTGTATCTAAGAATTTGCTTCCACTAAACTTTGTTTTTTTTTTTCTGCGTTATTTGCAAAAATAGAATCTTGGCTTTGTTTTGTTGTATCTTGCTAGAATTATTATCTGGCTGAAGTAGAATTTTACAGTCAGACATATCTTGTTGGAAATTGTAAACAGAATGTATTTGAGTGTTTGACTAATGTCCATAACACTTTAATTTGCTTGTGTTTTTATTGATTTGTTTACTGATGCCCACATTCTTGAACTTCTTTAATATGGAAGCTTATGATCAAGCGTGTACAATTTCGGTTTTGTAACACCGAATCCTTTCCAATAGTATCATGTAATCGAAAGAACGGAACTGTATATTTCAATATCCTTTAATAAATTGCAGCAAATCACTCGAATGAACATGATATTTCCAAGCAGCAAAGCTATTACTTGGACATGGTTACAACTTGTGGTAAATATGTCGGTTGAGCTTACAGCAAATAATAACCGAAAAATGAGAGAAGGGAAGCGCCAACCAATGACAATGACCCAACAACCGGCAAAGCTGCGGATGCGGCGCTGGCAGGGCCAGGGCCAGGAGCAGGAGCAGGAGCTGAAACGGAAACTGAGAGCTCTTCGGCGGCTAATACAGCACTCATGGAGGCTGCAGCGGCCACCAGGACGCCAAAAGAAATCCTCTTCATGTCCATTGTTGAGGAGCAATCAAGAATGGCTACTTAGACCTGCCGTGAAGCTGAAAGGAAGAATTTTTTTTATTTATTTACTTTTTTTCTCTGATATTTTTGTGCAGGCCTGCCTGGCATGGATTATGAAATCATGGTCAAGTGGGATTTTTAAGGGCAAATTTTGAGGTTAAATTTAGAATGGAACCAGTTATTTTTAGTTGTTTATGAATCCGTAATCGCAGCAAGGAAAGTGTACGGTTCGATATTACATGCCCTGGCAATTCCAATGCTGACATTTTCCATGCCTTGCAATTAATATCTGCCATCAGACACTTCCTTAGATAAAGCCTCACGACCTGAAATTAGCAATAGTTTCCAACCTAAGTTTCAGGAAAAAGTAATAGCTCCTTAGTTGTTAATGCCTTTCTTTTTCTCGTTAATTAGTAAAAATCAGGTGAGATATAATCCCATTTTCATATGATTTTTTTTTTGAAAATTAAGATCACCTTACAATCCTAAACATGATTATTACGTAAGTCTTAATAAGGAACAGATACTCTGTTTCAATTAACCAATTTCTATTATATTTCATCCACATATTTATGTGAGGTCCACATAAATGTGTGGTTAAAATTGACTGAAACAGAATTGTAATATCATTTTTAGCACATAGGATTTGGTGTCAGTCCTAATAAGCATAAATGTAAACCATACTTTATTATACAACTTGATCTTTTTTTTTGTTAGTTTCTTTTAACAATATCCATATGAATGTGTATAAACCTTAAGCTTATTTATAGTAAAGTTTGGATTATTTAATAATTTAATTGAAATAAAATTTAAATTTTAGTTAAACTTTAATTATAATTACAATTAGTTCTAATTAAATATCAATTAGGCTCAAATAAGATCCAATATCTCATATTGGTCCTTATTTATTAAATAGCTCATATTTAATCATAAAATTTCTCAAACTTTACAATCAAATCAAACTTAGCTAAAACACATTTTTCTCTCTTAAATCTTTTTTGTGTGTGACCATTAAGTTCTTAAATATATTAGCAAGAACATATATTACAACCCTAAATCACATGTAGGATTAGATAAAATTAAACTCTTTTAATTTATTTTAATTTTTTAATTAAATAATTTGTATCTATAGATTAAGATTGACATTTGACAATGCATCATGACACTCAAATATTATGAATGTTAAAATAATTTTGCCTAACCTTTTCATATATAATTTTTTGTATGATTTAATCATTCTACCATACAATATCTTTTATTAAACATGACACATAAAATTAATGTTTACTCTATTTTAGTATAATCATACTTGTTTTTCACCATTAAGAATTTATTATTTTTTTTGAAATTGGGAATTTATTATATTAATAACATTAGAAAACTAATTTTCAAAGTTTCGCTTCACATTCACCAAATATTTCCTAAACCAATATTAGTCTAGACAATTGAACATTTGCCCTACTCAATTTAGGACGATGAATCTTATATAGATCACTTAATTATTGCAAATTATTGCAACATCTTCTGATGAGAGTCCCCTCCCTCTAAACGACTGTCACTGCCTTGATAACATTTTCCCCCTTCCCAATAGACTTGTGGCAATATGCCCTCTACTCACAATCATCCCAACAACCTCGTCCTAAACAATTTACCTATTCACCCCCCCTTTCTCCGATAGCCTTACCCCCACATCCCACTCTTAAGACAACTTTCCCTACAAACATCCTACTTGTCTCCCCTCCCTACAGCTTGCCATAAACCTCGAAAATGATACCACCTACCTCCCTACAAATTGATTTGGACATTTTAAAAATACTTCCAGACTCTTTGAGGATTATGAAGTCAAAGGAGAAAGGGGAACTAGAGGAAGATCTTGTGAGAATTTCATATATGTGGAAACCAAAGAATAAGGAGGAGAGAATGATCTGGAGGAGGAAAGAAAACCAAGAAGAGAATAAGAATGGAGGAGAAGAGGCTAAGCAGAAAGAAAGAGTAAATTCAGTGAAAGGGGAAACAAATGAATGTAATACAAGTCAAAAACAAGAAAGCAATGAACATGAAATTCCTAACAAAGCAAAGTAAGTGGTGAATGAGGTAGAGGAAGGTCAAAATGGAGATGTAAGCACCCCATTAGTGGTACAAGAAGAGACCTCTGGGATTAAGCAAATAGAAAACAGGATGGAGAAAGATATAATGCAATTGACAATACTCCCTCAATAAAGAAAGAAGAGACCTTACTGGAAATGCTTATGGAACAAATAGGAAATCAGAGAGGAGGAAGTCAGCTAAAAAGTAGTTGTTATTAAGTTGGTAGTGTGGATTGTTAAAGGGCTTCATAGCCTAAATAAACAATTAGTAGTTAGATAATTGATATCAAACAAAAAGGTTGATTTTGCTAGTTTAAAGAGATGCTAGAGAAGAGTACCGTTCAGTCCTGAGGACTTATTATTAAGCAAGGAAGAAGAAATATTAATCAACAAGTACAATAAGGCCCTAGAAGACTCACAAAAATTGGTAAGATAAAAATCAATAATGAATTGGCTAAAAGAAGGGAAGAGGTGCACAAAGTACTTCATGAACTCAATTAGAGCAAGAAGGAACAAAAACTAGATTCAGTGCTTGGAAGATGATTCAGTTCATAATCACCAAGAACAAAAGAGCAAGAAGAGGCTTACTTTGAATACTTCAATAAGCAATATGACCTAGAAGAGGAAGTAAAGATTATTCTAGATGATATAATAAGGAGAATAAGACAGATTTCAAAAGAGGATAAGGCAAAAAACAATCAAAGAAATATCAAGGGAAGAGATCAAAGAAACCTTATTTTCTTTAAATCCTGACAAAGCCCCAGGTCTAGATGGTTATAATGGGAGATTCTTTTAGAGGAACTAGGATATATTGGGTGAGGAAGTTATAGAGGTTGTTGAGGAGTTTTTCAGAAAAGGTAGTTTACTAAAAGAATGGAATAAAACATTTGTGAGCTTAGCCCCAAACAACCCAATGCATTCATGTTTAAACATTTCAG
>JANVCL010000007.1:1086690-1097320 GCA_026546855.1 Erythroxylum incrassatum
GTATTTTTACTCTTTGTTTTTTATTTTTAATATTAGATATTAAATTTTGCTATTTATTTTTTTCTCTATCACAGATATAATATCATTTATATATATCTTTGTGATAAATTGTGAAGCTGTTAGAGTTTGGTTGTACCTACATAGTTCTTTCAGTTTTAAACATGTAAAATTAAGTATATTGTCGACTTATTAGGGCCCTTTTTTTATTTCGCTCGGAGCCTATAAAATCATAGGAACGGCCCTGCTAGTCGGTATGAAAATGAAAATGGAGAACCATTTATAAAAAATACAAAATTATAAATGGAGAACCATATATAGAATGGCTTGTATCATTTAGTCTTTTTCTCGTCTTTAATGCTCCTCTACTGTCAATACTCCATTATCATTTGGTTAGCACAATGAAGTTATCACTACTATAAGGCCGCCTTATTTGCCCCTTCCTTTCTCTATGCCATTGGTGTTGAAGCTATCATCATCCCACTGCCAGAGCCGCGTAAGTTTTTGGAGGACGAGAATGGAAAAATGATTGTTGCTACAATGCCCTCCACGGTATCTTAGAGTTTTGATGACTCTAGAGGTAAAGATCCACTTCCTCCACCATCACCGCTGTCACCGCCGCACTTTTAAAATCCACATATAAATATATACATACCTAAATAGAGATGATAATTGAATGGGGAAATGGAAAATAACCTTGGAAAGCAGATAAAGATGAAACTGGAGATTGAAGAAAAAATAGGAAACCTTGACCCTAAACCAAACTCTAACCACCCCACCCCCAAAATGGGAAAGATCAATTGAAGAAAGAAGATGAAAATTAGGTAGAGAGTGAGGATGATGATGATGAGAGTGAATTAATAAGATAAAATCAACCCAAAAATAAAAAATAAAAAGAATCAACGATGGCTTAGATCATGCATATACATGAACAACGCATAATAGGACACAGATATCTTTACACACAATGTATCCTTCAAAAAAAGAAGAAAGACAGAAGTTATGTATATGAAATGGAGGTGTAGATGATCAGAATGTTCTTCCTAGGGCGGTGGTGGGTGGTGAGGATCGACCGGGAGAAGGATAAAGAGAAACAAGGAGATTTTTAAAAAATCTAATATATTTATTTATAAATTTATGTATTATATTTAGGTAATGACAAAAAATATTTTTTAATTTATTAATATTAATTATTTATTTAAATAAAATATAACATGTCTAAAATTATATTGACACGGCTTACCACAGCAACTCTATTAACAAAGATATTAACATTGGATTAGATTTGTAAAAAATTAAAAGTTTAGATATTTAATTGTCACTTTAGGTTATAATTGCAAAAATAAATAAAGTTTATTAGTATTTTTGTAATTAATCGTATTTTTAAATACGAACATTCATATTCTATAAATTTTAATTAAAGCATCTTATTTATGAAGTAATGTTGTAATAATATCAATGTGAATAATAACAATATAATTGCTTGCTTATATCAATGCAACTGAAATATTTAATTTTTTAATTTTTCTGAAACATTCCGCTTATATAATAAATGATTATAAACCACTTGGTCGATTGAAGATTGGTTGTAAAAGTTAAAAAAGGCAGACCTTTTACCATTACTTGATTTCCACGGGTCAAGATGAGTTCCTCTATTTAAGATATCATGAAAAACCAACCTATGTTGATTGTGTATCCTTACTGGAGATGATTTAGAGAACAAATGACAATTATAATAACAAATACGTGTCCTTTACTAGTACATAGAAACTATCATCCTTTTTTTAAACCTAAATAATGTCTTAACACCAACCAAAAGACGAACACAAATTAGTCAGAAGCAATAATCACTTATATTGTAAGCAGTACTCTATTCTATGGAAAACCAAAAGACTGATACAATGAAAAAGCCTTATGACAAAAAATAATAGAAAAGTGTTATAGCAGCAGCGTTTGGTTATTAAATCCTTATCAGGAGACCCATATTCTTTTTCACAAATTCTATTTGTGCGTTAAGCTGGGACTCAATCTTACTACCATTCCTTAAATCGTTGAAGCTTCTCTTATGCTCCTGATTAATCTTTGGATAATGAATTCTTGGCTCACTTGAGAATTCATGAATATCCTCCGATTCTTGACCATCCATATAATAGACTAGAACTCTAAATGTCATCCTAGATAAGTTTAAGTTCCTCTTTTCTAGATTTTTTTATATTCATAGCCTAATCAATTATATCGTGCACTGAGTGTTGTCATAATGCATATTACATAAGGACTTTATCTGGTGCCATAATTTAAAAGAGAATCAAAAATTGAAAAATAAATAACCTATAGACTTGATTTAATCCCTTTAAAGCATATATATAGAGTCAACTTGAGAAGATTTTAGATTATCCTTTGTATATAGTCTGGATGTAATAGCTATCCATAAGATGAACGAAGTATAAGGGATCATATTATGATTCTAAGCTAACTTATTCCATGAGACCTTGGGAGTTTGGGGGCTTGTCCTTATCTAAGGCAAACACCTTAATTCATAAATTTACTAGCTTCATCTATCTTCAATTAGGTTGACTTATACCTTTGAGTTCACAAAGATATTATCTTTAAAAGAATAAAACTTTTAAAGCTTGTATAAGGCTTGTAAATTGTGTTAATTGTCTAATTAAAAAGAGGTACCCTGACCTTACTAATGTTGTATTTAAAAATATGGTTTGCCAAGTCCTTCATCTATATGATATGATATGTCTAAGATTCCATAAGGTGTTAGCTTTAGGTTTAGCGTTCCATATGTTATCACCCTTTAAAGAAGTGAGTATGTAGTCATTTTACACAAAGTGATTCTTTATTTATGCATAGCTTCTATATCCTCTTTATAAGGAGCATTTTATCATAATTTAAATTAAATTTATCCCTAATCTCCATTCTCCTTAGGTAGATATAGATCTATCCACTTGACACAAATTTGCCCTTTGATCCTTGCCACCATTGTTTTCTCTACCATCCTCACCATAAGAACTTCCTTAGTAACCTTTCAATCGATTTCATTCTGTGCTTTAGAATTGTTATGTGAGTACTTTAATAAATATGGAGATTAAAAATAAAATTGGTCAATTGTAGCTTGCCCCATAAAAAAGGAATCTAATTCACCAACTATCAAACTTCTTATGAATAGAGTCAATAAGTGGCTTACAATCTGAGACAGATAATCTCTTTATAGTAATTGGCATCTCTAAATACTTAAAAGGAGTTGTTTATCTTTAAATCCATTGGTAAAATTTAAAAAAAAAACTACTTTTTAAAGGATTATAGCTCAACCCCAATATGTCCTTAAACTAATTTAAAGATTTAGTGAAAAATTCCACAAATTCCTTTATAGAACTATAAAGTAGTCGTATGTTCTATAAAGGAATTCCACAAATTCCTTTCTATGAATTCCTTTATAGAACTATAAAGTAGTCGTATATACCAATCTTATTACATTTATAATGATACTTATACCCAAATTCAATGGCAATATTTAATTCAATTAGTCTTGTGAGTGCCTCCATGCTTAGGGAAAACATATATGGAGATAATGGATCTCATTTCCTAAGTCCCTTTGCAACTTTGAATTGTGAGTTTGGTTCTCTATTGACTAGGATTCGGTATGAAATGGAAATGATACATTTTCTCACCCAATTAGTGAATTTAGTAAAGAATCAACAAGCTTCCATTAGTGCTAAACAATAAATTTATTTAGGGAATAAAAGGTTTTGTTGAAATCAATCTTAAAATAAATTTATTATCTCCTTCCTCTTATTTTAGCTTTTGAATAATTCTTAGGCATTTAATATGTTTTCAATAACGCTGCTTTTATAAAAGATGCACCCTAATAAGGGCTAATGATACACTTGAGAATCTCACTGATCTAGAAGCCAATACCTTAGAGATGACTTTGTAGATCACATTACAACATCAAATGGGCTCATAATCAAATATGCTAGCAGGATTTGAGACATAGGAATCAAGTAAATATAAGTCTTATTAAGCTCTTTTGGTAATTTTCAACTTATGAAAAATTCTTGGATAGTGCTAGTAAGTATATCACCTTATATGTCCCAAGTTCTTTTTAAAGAATCTGGTATTGGAACCATTAGGTTCGGGGGCCATGTCTTGTCCCAAAATGAAGAGGGTTTGCTTTATCTCAGTGTTAGAGAACTCCATGTCAAAGAGAGAAACTTAATTCCTTGAGATAGATTATGTACTAAAGCATCTCGTGTCTTAAATAAATAGGCTAGCTTTATTAGCAGTCCTTACATCCTCTTGATGTAATTAAAAACTAGATCTTTCAATTGTTATCGATCCTTGATAGTAGTGCTCTCTAATGTTTATAAGGAAACGATTGTATTGACATTTCCCCTAGCAAGAATAACATTAAGAAAGTATTTTATGTTCATTTCTCTATCCTTTAGCTAATTCATTCTTGACTTCTATTTTATCAAAGAGTAATGCAGCTCTAGAGTTTCAATATATATGTCTAAATATGTTTGTTCAAGAAGTTTAAGAGCTTCCTCTATTGGACTAACTCACACAATTGGTCTTAGAGTAGGTTGAGAGAAGTTAGACTTGCTTGCATGTGCATTTTTGTTATAGTTTAGCTCCTTTTGTTTAGTTAAATTAACTTACTTTTGATAACTTTTATCTTTTATGCACATTCTTACCCTTCATAACCTTGCACTTATGTGTTCTAACCTCTTGTTATATCTTCCCTAAAGTACGGAACCTCTAAAAGATAGGTGATGAACTTGAAAGGAACATTCCTTATCACTACTTTCTCATTCAAGTGCACTTATATGGATATGTGATTATACCAAAGAGGATTGTTAAAGAGAGCAAGTTGTGCGGATAACTTATCATTTAAGGAGAGTTAAAAAGGCACATGTCTTTTTTTTTTAAATCAACTTTCATATTGCTCGTTGCTTTAGATATAGTAATTGCAACAATATTTAAGATCAGTCACAGCTACATTGGTAATTTATCTTGTGAAATCCTTATTGATATTATTTATCTTAGACCTTTATCCGTACACCTCTTGTAGTAGTAAGATGTAATTAAAATCACATATTATCAACTAAGGTATACCCACCAATAAAGATATTAAATCCCTTTCCTTCAATATTCTCTATCATTCTTAGTCTATTAGATAGTCTCCCTTTATAAACTAGAACATTGTCAAGGTATGGTGTAAAACCCCTGAACCTTTCCTTTCATTGAATATAATTTTTATTTTCGGTGAATAGTATGTTCAGATGAATAGTGACTTTAGTTGAATAGTGATTTGGGGGACGATACTCCAAAAAGAATTGAAAATATTCGAAATAAATATTAGAGTCTAATGATACTGAAACGGATCGAATACAAGTCCGATTGGATGGATTTTGGGAGTTATGAAAGTTTAGGACTAAAATGTCCTTTTTGGAAAAATAATCGATATTGGTGATTTAAAACCCATTTGAATTTTTTTAAAACATCCAATCAATAAGAATTGACCCTAATTAGAGTATTTCATGGTCAATTTAATAATAAGACGGTTACAAAATATTTTCATAATGTAATTTGGTTAGGTGGTGAAATAAATTCATTAAAGGTAATTCAATATTTTGTATAAAAGTTAGTGGATTAATGTGTCATTACAGTGGAACAATTAGAGAGTGACATGTGTATCATTAATGGGGAGTATAAAAGGCAAAAAATAAGACAAGGCTGCTTCATTCTTTAACATAAACATAAGAGACCAAAAAATAAAAAGAAAAGAAGAGAGAAGCAAAGTGACTTTTTTTATGGATCTAGAGCATGATTTGGAAAGATCTTGATTAGGACTAAGTGCTTACCAATTACCCAAAAAGATTGGGAGATAAAGTCGCAAGTTTTCCTAGCTTAAATTTTTTAATTTTTATGGGTTTGTAAGTGGGATGGATGTGTTTAAGATCAATGGTGATTTTGGACTTGCCATTGAATAGATAATAAGCTTAGAAGCATTTAAGACTTTAAAACAAGAAAGTAACCTAAGAAAATCAAGATTGGAAGAGTCAGCCATGGCTAGGTCTTTTTAGTGTGATTTGATCTGAAATTTTATTTTTGATGCTTTATGATGCTCATAACATGGTTTTGATGCCAATAAAGTAAAGAAATGAAAACAGAATTGATTTAGAATTGTCTTTGGTTGAAATTCGGCCCAGGGTGTATGAATATGTAAAAATTCGTAATGAAATTTTATGGCTTAATTTTGAATTTGGAAATAAATGTATAAGCGAAATGTGGTTTATGTAAGTAAAGGAGAGGCACAAATCGTGTGAGTGTGCTTGGCGACAAGTTACAAAACAGTAAGTGTATTTTAATTGTTTTATATGAATAAATTCTTTGCTAAAGAATTGATGACATGTGATTTTAAATTGTATGATTATGAGTTTCAAGTGAATGATACATTATGAGTGAATATTGTTAATATAAGCTTATATTTTAGTACTATATGAATTGAAGTTTGAAAGTTGAATTTCATATGATTTGATGTTACATTAAAATTATGTTATTCGTTGATAAAGAGGAAAGAAGATTTTTTTTAACCTACGGTACACGGTCAAGTTTTATACATGTTATTATACCAGTATATTGTGGTTAACCTAGCGCTAGTAAGCGACGTAAAACTAGCTCCATAACTAGTGGTTAACTAGTTGTGGGTAAACGATATCAAACTAGCTCTGTAACTAGCAGTTTATAGTGGTTAACTTAGTGAGGGTAAACAATGTATAACCAGCTCTGTAACTAGTGGTTAACCAGTCACAGGTAAGTGATGCAAAACCAGTTCCATGACCTTATGCCTCGGGGTACCATATGGCAAAGAAGTTAGTGGTAGGCTATATCGTGTAAGAAAGTTAATGACAATAATAATACCGTCACTATTTATTTTAAGAGTAACTTGAGAAATTTGATTTCAGAAAACATATATGTTTTATAGTAGTATTATATCATGATATATAAAATGAATTTGTTTTAGGAAGGTTTAAATTGTTAAATATAATTTGCATAGAAAAGTTGACACTTGATAAGCTCATTTAATTCACACTTTACTTATTGTTTTCAAAATAAAACCTCCTAGGTACACGCTCAGGGGTTTCAGCAACAAGGACTCTTCCTCACATGTAGTCAACTTTGTCACGTGCTGTTGTGTATGAGTTTTTACCTTACAAATATTCTTAGAACTACTACATATCTTTGAATATGCTTTGGAATGTACATTTGTGTAAAGAATGCATGTATATAAAGGTTCTTAAATGAAATGCATGCATATGTTTTAGCTTTTTAAAATTTATTGATGTAATTGTTTGAGGTTGCTTGTGAGTGGACTTGAAGTCCAAAAATTATAGTTGAAAAATTGGTGTGATTATAGAAATGTTTTAAACTTTTGGAAATGTCAAAATATAGTTGTTGTGTTATCAAAATTTTTAATAAAAATAATTTCGAAAAAAGACTCCACTGTTTATATTTATTAATGTTGACTTAAAGTTTTTCGATAAAAAAATAAATAAGCTTAGCTTTACGAGAACTTTCTAGTTAGAATAGATATTGACTGGAGGGCTATTGTAAGATGTCGGACATACTGCCTAGTCGTTTCAGAGTAGGAGCTGTCATCTGAGGTTAAGTTCCATGGTGATTAAAACTTGTAACCTTTGTTATTAGTATTATTCTGTAATTGTATTTTTAATTTAATTTACTTATTTAAAAATATGTATTAAAAAGCAATTATCAGGGATATGAATATTGTTTTGTATTAGTTGGACGGTACCATACTAGCCCAAAAATAGAACAATATTAAGGTTAATGATACTAGCTGTTAATATCAAAATTTTCAGATGATACTGATTGGTATTCAAAATATCAGCCGTATCTCGGCCGATGCCGTAAGTTTTAAAAACACGAAAGAAATTTTAGCAAAAAGCGAAGTTGTTTCCAAAGAAGATGAGCAAGCATTTAACAACAAAGAGCAAGTATTTCATCTGCTTCCTCTCTCTTTCATTTTTTGTGTTTCTCTTCACAGACACTCTCCACCACCATGGAACCAACCTAAGAGCTTGAGAGCTTGCCATGTCACACTGTAAGTGAGAATGCTACTCACGTATGGTGTTTATACAGAGACAAAAAGTAAACGGGAAAGGTGATTGTATATGTATGGTAGTTGGGGATAATAAGGAGGTTGGTCTAGTATGTTTCAACGGTGATAAGTGCTGAAGAGAAGAAGAGGAAAGAAGATACTAAGGAGAGTGATTCAACAATTATTGAAGTGTCTGTACAACCTAATCTAGTTAGAGGTTCTGGGCAATGTACTAACGATTTCTGGGCTAAAACATTTATAGTTAAATTAAGTTTAAAAGATATTAATATTATAATATTTTTATTTTTTAATTTTTTAATTTTTAAAGGTTTTTAATTTTTTAAAATTACTAATTCGGTTAAAAATTAACAATTAAATAGATATGACAAGAATATAACAAATCAACTAATAAAATGCTACTTATATGATGATTTAATTTATTTCTTAAATTTGAATTGGGCAAATTAAACTGGGTTAAAGCTAATAATTTATTATAATTATTTTAAATTATTAAATATTTTGTATTGTTGTTAATTTTATATTTATATAATGATTGTCTTTCCTATATTAATTATAGATATTATTTATATGTGAAATATCTAAAATTATTATTAATAAAAATAAATAGATTGTTGTTATTTTTAATTTTTATTATTATGATTTTTGAAACAATATTTAAGTAAAATTATAAAGCATATAGTATAGTATACTAACAAACTATTTTATAATTTTTTTAAAAAATTTATGAATTATTTTATAAATTTTAAAAATTGTCCGAAACGATATCTTGTATTAACTAGTACCAGTGCAATACCATATCAAAAATTAATTTGGTATCAAAACCGGTATAATATTCATATCATTAATAATTATGTCAATTCTAATTTTGTATATATTTTAATCATATTATTATTATTTCATGTTAAGTAGTTTAACTTAAAATTTAACCACAAAATTTCGGCATTGCTTTTGCTCGTGCAGATGTTGAATCGCCAAGCTTAATTGACTTGAAAATGTAAAAACTTTGAAATCCCAAACCCACATCAGGCTTTCCCAGAGAATGGGCTTATTCTCTGGCCCAATTCATGACGTTACTATAATTCTGAAAACGATTAATCAACAGTTTCCTCCCGTCCCTATAAACTTGTCTTTTCTTTTTCAGTCACCTCATTTATATTTGAAGCTTTACGATATTTTATTTTCTTTGAAAGCTCATATTTCAATCATTGCCAACTTACATTAGTGAAGTTGCTTCGCCCACATCTGACGCATGAATTGTTCTATGCCGTTTATGTTTGTGATATTTTAAATCTGTACCATTTAATTTACCAGCATATTTACGTTAATCTTACGTAAATGTATCGATAAGATTTAATAGAATAAAGTACGAACGGATTTACGATATATTGCAGACATTTGTGTGCAAATAGTATGCAGTGCAGCACAACGCCTATACTTAATATTTGTACTGCATGAACTCGGTAATCTGATATAAAAACGCAGACATGTTTCAACCTCTAACCAGATATCTTCCTCCTCCTTTCTACACGTTAATTTCCTTCTAATTATCTCCATGCCATGCACGATGAGATGACACGAGAGGGACTGGGACTTGGAGTGATTCAATGGACATGGAATATTTCTTCCGGTGGGCAGTTTTATGACATGAAATGGTTAGTACCCAAATTTGCTTTTAAATTATTCACTGGCGTGTTAAATGTTTGCAAGGAAAAACATATTATACATGAAAAATCAATTGTTATTTAAGTTTTCCTACTTTAATAAAAGATTGAAATTTTATCCCATTCCTCAATTTTAGAATCGAATACTTAACCAACACAATCATATCGTCTATTTTATTTCCTCTAGGGATGGCAATGGGTAGGGTTCGATTTAAGTTTTACTCTACCCATATTCATATCCATTTTTTATGACTCAACTCATATTCATATCCATTAATTCTTACGATTTACTACTCATATTTAAATCCTTTGGGTTGTTCGAGTTTTTGGATATTCATCGGATTGTATAGCACATAAAAATATAACTTCTAAATAGAAAATATAAAAAGTAGATTTTTGCGAACGCTCCAAATCAAAAATACTTTAATACTAATAAGTCAAGTTTTGATTTGTATGTATTAAAAAATCATAAGATTGGAATAATAAAAATCATAATATTTAGTACAAAGACAACATACATTTTTCACAATTTAGAACTGGAACAGAGATTGAAATAACTAAAACTTTAAATTATCTTTGTGTGAACTCCACAACATTCAAAACTCTATCTCCATATCATTTACATTATTATCATTCTATAAAAAATAAAATATGATGAAAAATGTGAGTACTAAGGAGTAAAGTGAAAATTTTAAAAATGTTTATTCGTATAAAATTTTAATATTTTATTATATTTAACTATAAATATTAAAGAAAAATAGAGTTAATAAAAAACAGGTAAGATATAGGTATCTATGGTTCGCGTTTTACTCTACCCATA